>JAHZNJ010003030.1:0-30847 GCA_027744475.1 Lepidocyrtus cf. sotoi NNG-2020 | reverse complement strand
TGTGTGGACACAATTGAATTTAATGAAGCAATCTCAGCACTATACTTTGGTCAATATGGGAGGGAATGTAATAGTTTGGTTTGCGTTACTCAAGGTAAAAATTTGTTTTTGGAATAGTTTTTGGAATAATGAAATTTCACAGAAAATTATTAAATTATTATTTTCATTTTCATTTTGTTTTTACACGAGATTGCACATTTGAAAGGTTATTTTGGAGCAACGAAAGTGAATTTCATATCAATTTCAATTAAAAGTATGGTTTGGTTTATTTAGGCCAATGTAATTTCACTTTGCTTTAGTTGTATTAATTAAAATCTTTTTGTTAAATATTGCAAGGTGGAAGTCTCCACGTGAAAATACTAAAAAGGAGTGCAGATTTCACTCCAGAGCTGAAGGAAAAGGGAGCGGGAGCCTTGGCCAAGTTACAGATTCCTAAGAAGACGAAGCTCTTTGTAGATCAAACAATGCGAGAACGAGAAAATTCAATTGGTAAGGAAAAGCCACATGCAGCGTATTTTGCCAACTAAATTACATTTCCGCTTAAAAGTTTATTTCGATTATTGCGCCGTAGATTGCTTATTAAGTGCCATATTGAAATTTATAAAGAAGTACGTAAATAATAGATACTTCTAAGTAAGCTCTATTATGAAGTCGATGATGACATTGTGGCATCGGTGATAAAACCGATCTATCTTTTATGCCTTCTTTTAAGAGAACCCTTTGATGGTTTATTGATTTCAGTAATGCACAGAGCGTTTCAAAGAGACGCTTTCCGGATGAAGCTAGATACGGCCAGGACACTTGTTCATGTGCTCAACACGAAACAAAGTCCAATTCAAGAGTCTGTCAAACTTTCCGCGGAAGTTCTTGGTTTGGGGCCCAGTTTTGTTGTGAAAATTGGAGTAATGAACATTGGACCAAAGTCCGGACCAGAATGCAAAGGAATCTCAGACTTGGCTCTGTTTTTCCACTGGAATGATAAATTTTATGAAGTATCTCCGCCAATAATTCACGTGAGTCGTAAGGGTATTTAAACAGCTTAAATAATATAATGACAATGGGACATTGTACAAAACTGTCGCATTTCCTGTTGGCAACATTTCAATTTGTCTGTCATTTCCTAACAATAATAGCTGTACTCAGAATAAAATAGATGTCTAATATAAAGCAGCGGTGGTATGGTGGTCGCTGAGTACAAATAATAACTGATTAAGTCATTCTATTATTGCTCAGGTTCCGTTTCTGGTGCCAAGCATAGAAGTCAAGTTTGAGGCCAAGGTAGAATCCATTAATCCAAGCGGGTTGGCAGATATGATTCGAGTAATTGTTCTGAGGAAAAAGCAAGCTCAAGCTATTCTCGTTGCGATGATCAACATGCCGCAGAGCGAAGTTGTGTTTTAATCCAGCTTAAACGTCGCTAATAAAAAAATTAAGATTTTTCTATAGCTAGTCCGCTAGATACGTTCCTGAGTATAGTAAACCAGTTTATGTTAAACAAATTTTTATTTAATAAAATAATTTAACTTTAAATGCAAAATCAATGCTCATTATAAAAATTTACTCTATCATTATTTGTTTGCTGAATTACTCGTTACTTTTTATCATCTTCCATTTCCTCCTCATGCTCTCCCTCAACTCCCATTCCAAGATTTTGACTGTTATATCCGCTTTTCTGGTCGTTCTCCGCTGCCTGTGACTCACTACCTTGGTAAGCTATAGCGAGGTTAGCTGCATCACCTCCAGAATAGATAAGGACATTTCCGCCTAGAGACAACGAACATAATAACAATTAACATTAACAATGAACATGAGTGATGTAACGACGTAACATCTTTAAATTTTATTTCGATGATAATTGCTAAATACACATTAGCTTTATAACAAGGCCAACAAATAAACTTTTAAAGCCTATCTACTCCAAATTTTAAGAATGATCCGCTATGCTGCATTTAAATTTCACACTCTATTTAACTGCTAATGTGTAACAAACCACTTCTCTAAAGTTCCAACAAGTCTAACCAAACTTCAATCTTGCGGAAAGAGTAATTTTGCTACTACTGGATAAAATCTGAAAAACTTACTTCTGCCCAATTCTTCCTCATCAGGGTTTTTGTTCACACCATTAAGTAACTCCGTTGAGTTCCATTCTGACTCATTTCGATCTGAAGCAGCCTGAGACTTTGAGTAGTTGTGAGAGACCGCAGCATTATAAAGGCTTCCAAGAACATAAACACTGGCGTCTCTTGTGGACTTTTCCGGGTCTGACAAGTCTGTTTAAAGAATAAATTAAACAAATCCTCTTTTCATTGACAACTCTACCATCTCATCAAAACACCAGAAGCACTACCCATCATCACCGCACTGTCGTTCTTTTCCTTAAAATTCCATTCCCCTAATATAAATATTATCATAAGGGCCTTCAAAAAATTAAAACAAAACGTTTAAACAAGAAAGAAAGAGCTTCATTAATCCTTTTCGTACCTAGTGGCCTTGCCTGAGCCAGTTCCGTAAGAGAAACAATGAAGAGGAGACCAAATAGTGGGGCAATCTGAGAATCAAAAAGTATTATGTAATAATAATATTATTCATTTCCTTCAGTAAGCTTTTGATTGAAATTAACAACACAAAAACTTTTTAACGTCTACTTTTTTATTGCAAGCTCAATATAACGATGCAAAATAATTTGATTTGTCTTCAACTTTGTTTACTACTTCATAAAAAGTAAAAGAAAACGAACCTTCATTGCACACAGGAAGGGAGAAAAATAGGAAACCTGTAAAAGATGCTCGTTTAAATTACTACGGAAGCTCGCTCACTCTAGTGAAGTCTCTTTGGGAAGGATCGTACTCAGCAGGATTATATTATTTTTGTGAATTTTTCCTTGATGATATATGATCCGTTCCGTTTGACTGTTATTATGGTTTCGTTCTTTTGGTATGTGATGTGGTGACACGAGAGAGAAGAGTGTGCAGTTTATAATCCTCCTACTACTCGTACTATGCAGCAGTGGATTTGGTTAGATGACTGAGCACAGACTAAATCAAAATGTCACAGGAATGAGCACATTACATAAAATTCCTCGTACCCCCTTTCAAAATAAAATAATATTTGACACTCTAAATAGGAATCCATAATGTGAAAGTAAAAATGGGGTCAGCGGATGATTATTATTAGATGATCCAATTTTCCCTACTCTTTATAAAAATAAATAAAAATACATTCACTTTCAACTTTCTTGTGGTAGTAATGGGATGTAATATGTATGATGGGGTTTAAACCTGTCTCCTATCATCACAATCATTTCAAGATTAAGATCAAGAAATAGACATGATAAAAGTATATGCATGGACCAAAACGTGGTTTCTGTATACTATGTGCCATATTATTGTGATAAACTGCAGTAAAAGAATTTCTGGTTTTATCTGTACTCCGGCTGCTGGGCACTGCTACTCCTTTTTGATCACCAAATGGTTTACTCAAGTGAGGAAAGGCCTGTTCTTCCTTCGTAGGACAATCCATTCTTTCATTTTCTGTAAGGAGAAGAGACTTCAAGTCTGTTTAACTGCTTTTTGATGTCGTTCCTTTAATCTTTCTTAAAACAGGGTGAATGATAGATGTAAGTCTACCCTTCCTTGTCGTCACAGACAAACAATGTTGTTGTGCGAGTGTCAGGAGAGTTATTTTTAGCTTTAATTTTAGTCAGTGGGGAAAATCTGTTTCACATCTTACAGAAATGTCTTCTCTCCAGCAAAAACCAGATGCTAAATGCTTTTTGTTATAATGAGTCAATAATACAAAAGCAAATATAGATAGAAATGGTCACATTTAAGTGATTAATTATTAATAAATGTTAAAAAACCTTACCTGTTGCAATGGCGGTATCCCACAATTTTCTAAAAAGGTTTCTCTTATCGTTAGCAAAATAAAATTTTCAAATCCTGAATATTTTCCCTTCTCTATCACATTTATATTCACCATCATCAAATTTCAACTTTCTTAAGTCAAATATTTTATCGCGAATCTTTCATCTATCTCCTACGTTTACTTTGCAGAATGCCAAGAAATAAATCTATGCATTTTAGGAATTTTCAGCTAAGCCCACTCCACTATACATCAGAATTCGCTTTAAGAGCATTCAGTGGAGCCGTTTTAATAAGTTTTTAGGCAATAAAAACGTTAACCCATAACTTCCCTTGAAGTTATTGAGTCAATATTTTACTTTACTTTTCAGTGCAATCATTCCGTCACATTAAAAGACGAGCTTGATGATAAGACGTATGAGAGTCGTCCAAGAATTTTTTCTACTTCAAGACATGCTTTACATTAAAAAAAGAAATTGTGTCTGTAATTTCGAATTTAGTTTGCAAGACATTAGGCAATTGAATCCATGATAAAAGGTGAAGCGAGAGAGAAAGACAAGGCAACGTGTGCTATTAAATTAAACTGTGAACTATCATCAATGTTTCCAATCCCATCTAATATAATAAAATGATTGGAAAGCTTATATAACCAATACGAATTCGAACTAACTATCTCCTCCGTCTTCTGAACTTCCATTGCCCAAATCGAATCAGTTATTATAGGTATTCCTTCCGGGAAAGTCATCAGCACCCAGAAGCCGTATTCTCTATCAGAGTCGAAGTCTGATGGGGAACATCGCACGTCTCTCCCTCTCTCTCCTTCTTCTTTTTCACAAAGGCTCATCTTTACAACCAATTTCGCTTCCATTTTCTCTAGTCTTTAAATAGATAAAAATCAATTTAGAGTAAAATGGCTTGACTCTCGAATTGATTAATGTTGTTCCTAAGTAAAAAACGCTTTCGCGAGAGTGGAAGGGGAAATTAAACTTACGTAAAGTCTCATCTTTGGGGTATGCATGTATGTAGCATGTAGGTAGGTGCTTACTTCAGTCAGTTATTTGCTTACCCCATTACTCCAAAAATCTTAACCACTACACACGGTTATACCATACGTTTGCGCCTAAATAAGGCCGATGACGAAGAATAGAGTTTCATCGTTCGTTAAACCAATTTCGAAAGTACAAAAGGAAAGGGAACTGTTGTTGTAGAAGGAAACTGGTAAAAACAAACCAAGCCCAAAGTTTGTTTGGAAGGAAGGAAGGTTTACTTTCATAGGCAGTAGCCATATCACATGCTTTCATAGACTTTGTATAGAGAACGGCCACATTCTCCTAGTAAAAATTAATTATTCACTTCAGTACCCATCATACCGCCATTCAACTCGGGAACAGAACAACAAGTTAATGAAAAACAGGTAGACAGACGCTTCGTTATTGTTGCTGTAAACATTACTCAAATCCACTTGCACTGCCATCTTCCCCTAACATATATTGACAAAGCAAAGTAAATATAACTGAAAATACTAAAATAAAATGAATTGGAAGATTTGAAAAGTGAATGAATCCAATGGTGAGAATGAACAATTGAACATAACATAATAGAGTAAAGTGTACGCAAATAGTACTTGTTGTGAGCTTTTGACCTTCCTGGCTGCTGATGGAATGAATAGGCACCCAATTCGAATTTCTAATTGATAATATCCATTCAAATCCAAATTGATGCATTTGGTATCTCTTCAGCGTTCCTTTCTTCTTCATCTTTTTCCGGGATCACATTCTGGTAACCCTCCCACCTTACTTTCGTCCCACCGCCGCACTGGCTGAAGAGTGAATCCTGTTTGGAATCAGGATTGCAACAAATCAAATCAGATGAAACTAAAGCAGACTTCTCTGAAGAAATATTTCTACATTCAAATTTAGGTATTCACATCCCTCATCATCGTCGTGAGTTCAGTTTGTAACAAAAGACGGTTGAAGAAGATGTAGGAGGAAAAGGATAGACAAAGTAAAATTAGTATTCATTTAAAGTTTAGCAATTTTGCAAAAAAATAGATTTCTTTTGCACGAAGCTGCAGAGGCGTATATTTTTTTATGTCTGTAGACAATAACCTTAAATGAAAATGGAACAAAATATTTTTACCTTAGAAAATCTGACGAAATATATTATATCTTCCTAAATTATTCTCCAGAAGAAAAATAATTAAAGTTTCTGCGTTAATTATGCTTTGTTTACAAAAATAAAAATAACTTGTAAGCAAGCAAAGCATGTAAAGTTGTTCTGTTTTTGTTTTGCAAAAATTTAGCAATAATAAAGTCCCTTATTAAATTTCGTTGGAATAAAAGTAAGAATTTCCATCTTATGAGCAAGTGGCAGTAGCAGCAGCGCAGTGCCAAGAGTTTTATTTGTCAATGTTTGTGCAAAAGCTATTTATGAAACTCTCCTTTACGTAAGAACAAGAAACGACCGAATTCTACACAGAAAATAACGACACGTTTACCGTTGTTGGCTGTTGGGGAGCAGCATAAAGTAGTAAGACATGATTGTCGTGCAGTTTTACAACGAACGCAGTAGGCCCATTACGAGCAGCAATGTCACAACATTTCTCTTTCTTTTCCCTTCTCAAATATCCTGCAGAAAACTAGAGAAGCTCACATCTCTCACATCAAAGCAGTGCTTTTGTGGGAATGGAAAATAGTAAGTGGAAACTGTTGGATATTATGGATGGGGAGAAAGAAACGGGTTGGTTCCGAATTGGAAGAGAAACAGTAGTGATCCAGCATCCGATCAGAGCGAGCGACTGCAACAACGCAACATTATTCATTTCATCTCTACTCCTCACACATAACCATTAGTAATGCAAAAAAGCAACAACATTTTCAACTCCTTCATCACATCACATCACACGCCGTGATCCTTCAGTAAAGTAATTTCCTTCCAGAGCGACTTTGTCTTCTGCTCTATCAGTTCTGCGGCTTTGGTTTTTGTAGAGAGCGGGGGAAGAAAAGAACTTTTCTGTGGAGAAAGAGGGGAAGAGTAACCGTCGTCAGTTGTGGAATAGGAATAGCTATCCGAATATTCTCGTTAACGTCAGAAAAACGAAAGGAATTTTTTTATTTTGAGCTTTCTCATCTTCATCATCGAAAAATATAAGCAGGGGATTTTTTATGTGTGCCAAAATTACACTCGACAAAGATTCTCACAATATCAGCAGCAATACATAAGATAAGTACAGTGAATAGTTAAGTAGAGTAGTTGTTGTGTCGGAAATATAAGCAGCAGCAGCAATGTTGCTTCGCTTTCCAGAATAATAGATAGTGAAAAGAATTAACGATTCCTTTTTACATGTGGTTACTTTTTTTAACCGTCTATCTTCATTTGCACGCACTTTTCTCATCATGTCTGTAGAAGGGGATGTCTGTTGAAAAAGTAGAGCAAAAGTTAGAGAAGGAAGGAAAAGGATTTAAGAGTAAATACCCTTCACTCAATTTATTATCACCTGTCAAGGCCATAACAAGTGCAAAGTAATTTCGCAGCAATTTTCATTAACATTTTTTTGAAAATCCTTTTTTAAATATTAACAAAGTCTGCAGATTTTGAGAAATTATAATGAATGTACGGTACATTTTTTTGTAAAACATTTCACAACATAATGTGGAATTCGACATTTGTCTGGAGAAAATTTCCATTTCTAGTTTGCCAAAACCGCAGACAACAGCGGAAATTTTAAGCTGTTTCTTTCACTGTAAAATAAAAAAACTTAAAGGAAACGACGACGCGACGGGAGGAGAAGTTCTTGAAGAAAGAAGAATTTAGCTTCAGGTACAATTTGCCAAAAAATAAAACGAACACTGTGTAACTGACTGACGGTACAAGGCCAGTGTCACCGTCATCCATCGTTTAAAGAAACTTGAAGAAAATGGGGATATTGCAATTTTATAAAATTACCCCAGGAGTTGTGGAAATTGCTCCGGCAGTTACCTGAAAGGTAACCTGACAAGAAAACAGAAAACATAAAATCAACCACATTTACCTAAAAGTTTAGTGTGATTGCATTTTATTCATTTCAAGACACAAACGCTATTTTAACATTCGTTGATTCTCTTACATCACATCTTATTCAAAGAGTTTTTTTTTGCTATTTGTCTGAAAGAAGGACAAATTTTCTTTGGGAAGTCTCCATTCTTGTACAAGACGCAAAGAAGCAAAGGCAGAAGCAGCAGAGAAGAAAAAACAGGTACGTTTTTTGTAGTTCCTCTAAGATTTTTTAATGGTAAATAAATATGAATACGAAATTGGGCAATCTACTGAAGCGGAAATAACGTTTGAGGACTCTTTTTTTATATAACGTATAAATACTTATAAATACTTGACAATATAAAAATATAATTAGGTATAGATGGTTACATAATAGCATAAGAAAGAAAATACTTGAGAAAAGAAAGAAAAGGAAGAGAATACTTTTCCACTGTGAAATTATTTCTGGTAGAGTAGCACACGTGCGGGATTATAAAAATGCGGAAGCTAGCGTAAAAGGGCATAGATACGGATGAGTTGAATCTTGCAATTGTATGTAGCGTTCATTTTATTTTGTCTCCGTGATAAATAAGAAAATATCTGTTTTCATGACTGAATGAACTATTTTACTATGTGGGTGGTTTTTGAATTTGAATCAGGGTTATTTTCTAATCGAGTAATAATAAAAAAACAATGCTCATTCCCTTCCCATTTATTTGCTGTTTAAACTTGCATTTGACATGGCAGCTAGGTTTCTCTAGAGGGTCCTGCCGAATCTCTTAAAGTTTTCCAAAAGGGTAGAGAGAGGGAGAGAGAAAATTTTGCCGGAAAACACGTTCTCCGATCACGCTTATAATCCTCCATAGACAAATTCAATTTCCGATGATTTCACTAACTTGAAGTGGATACGAAATGGAGTATGACCGTGAAAGGAAACGATCGTCTTAAGATTTTCTTTTTGGTGTTTAGCATTCTCCTTACCACCGGCATTTCATGCATGAAATTAAACCTACTAAAGAAAATGCTCCTGAAATGGATGCCACTCTAATAATCTCTTTACCATCCAGCGCCTTTAGATATTTTTGTAGGATTTCTTGCATTCAATATTGCTTATCTCAAAAAGTGAAAGTAGATTCTACCTACCAACATCTCGATTTGCGGCTTGTACAATTTCATAAATGCAGTTAAATTGTTAAGTAGAAATAAGCGCGGAAAGTTAAACAGAAAAAATCCCTCAAATCATGGCGGGGTTTTAGTAGGTTAAACTATTTTTTTACAGGAAGGCAGGTTCAGACCAAAGATGCCTTTGTTATAAATCAATAATCCGTACACAGGATAAAGCATTGATGCGACTTTAAATCCTTCAAATGTTTTTAATTTTTTGTTTGTCGAAAAACATCCGTTAGGTTTCTGAAAGCCGCCGTGTACTGCCACTGCGTGGGTGTAATGTGTACAACGAATTGCGATTTAATTTGGTTTTCGTTGTTTTCAAACTGAAAAATGTCAAGCAAACAAGTTGGCAACACGTGTGAGTCCTAGAAACAAAAGTGTGACCAACTAATCTCTTCTACAACTACATACGTGCATAGGGAGCTTATTGGTCCAAGAAGAGACGCTACTGCTGATGAGAAAGGATAGAACAGAATTTGATTAACCTCAAACACGAGGGTTGTTAATGAAAACATATCTCATTACAACAGAAACCCAGTTACATCTAATCTGACAAGACCGAAAGAACTGCCTTTTTACGTAATAACAAGCGAGAAAGTGTATACAAGACAGAAGGACATAAAAAAGAATGACAGGGCCTTATTACACTTACATGAGCTGAACTGAACTGAGCTGAAACTAAGATCAGAGGAAGCGTACTTCCTGGAAAAAAGTGGAGCAAAAATATAGTAAAAAGCACTTATTGATACTTTTACTTCCAGTCTGGAATCTCTTGCTTGGCTGGAGAAAGAACGCATGAGGTGACAAGTAGGATCAAAAAACGTATTATCTTGGAGGAAACTGTAGTAGTGGCAGTGGCAGAGCAGCAGCAGCAGTTACAACAGAAGCACATAAAAGTATGCATTACTATTACTAGTAAAACTACGCACTCTGTTATTAATTTTGATGCTCCTCCACCACTTCCATTAAATCCATCATCATCTCTCCTTCTACTTCTTCTTGTTCTTCGCAGTAATAGTGGGAGCAGCAGCAGCAGCAGTAGGGATATATTTCAGAGAGCTTCTCCGTCTTTATTAAAAACAAGTTCTCGAAAACCTGTTGGTTTCCGTTATTACAGAAACATTTCCGAAAGTAAGAAAAAGTCTACTAATATGAAATGAGCCTGTTATTACTTACTATTATTGTTATTATTACTATTACTCCCAGTAGTAGTTCCTCATAATCTAACATAAATATCCCTTTATTAATTGAGAGAAAGCATACAAAATAGCTCAGTTAATCAAAATAAATGAAGGAGAAGAAATAACCTGGATGGATATTGCAATTTTGCTTTCACATTTCATACCCACACAATACACACAGTAATACACAGAGACCTACGGGTTAATAGAGGTGTTTTGTTGCAGGAAGTAATCTTTTTCGACCTACCTTGTTTTCCCTACTCGATGACATTAATTGGGCATCAATTCAATTAAATGAAACTAATGAAACTAGATCATACAGACGTATATATTCTCCCAACTTACACAACCACACCTGCCTTACTGGAACATAAATTGGTACGATTTCCATGAATTAATGAAGTCATAAAATGAATTTGGTTTCGCATTCATGTTAGCTATTTCTAACATTCCTCTTTCATTAAATGTTTTCATAAAATTTCATATAAATTTCAAATATTAAAGTTCAAGTTATTTAGTTATTTACTCTGAAATATTTCTAAAATCTTGTAGAAGTCTCTACAAACAAAATTATCTTGTAAATTGACCGTTGACCTTTCCAATCCTTTGATTAAATACATTCGAAAAACAATACACTGAAATGAGTACTCTAGAAAAAAACAAGTGATGAGAACTTGTCAAATACCTTCTCAAAAAAGCAAAGGCTTAAAAACAACAACGCAGCGATAGCTTCTTAATTGTAAACAATCTTAAATAAATGTGGCTCCTTCTTACACGCTACACAGAAAACAATCATGAAGCACAAGCAAAAGCGAGGTAGACAACATAAGGCGATCAACCTACAAAGTACTTTATTTTAAAAAAAAGTACATCTCATAGAACAAAAAACAAAGACGTACATCACATGTGATGGGAAAATTGGGAAAGTAACAAGTAACTTTCCTACTTTTTGTAAGCTTTTCTTCCAAAAGCATAAGCCTTTGTAAATAAAAGTTGCAGTAAATAAAAGATGTTTTGGAGTAGGTCGTAAAGTAAGTATTAACTTTAATGTTTTAGTTGTAACCCAATTTAATTTTGGAGTTAGTTAGAACGCAATATTTGTAAAATCTTTGTTTTTAAGAATTTTTTACTTTTTATTAACTGCCAATTTCACAACACAGCAAGAGCCAATTACAGCCAATTCATTTCTCACTAGAAAGCCTTAATAATGTGTATGATTGAAAAGAGTGACAATGAATTTGTCGTCACAGCAAGAAGTGATCTTACCAGCACCACTACTTCATTACACTTCAACGGTGAAGAAAAAAGTAAGTAAGTTAAGAAGAAATGTGAAGGAAAGTCTGAATCTCTTCTAAACAGAAATTTCCATTAGTGAGTTAGACAGTGCGATCTTTTTTATATAAAACTAATAACATTCGCGGAAAGTGGATGTTGATTGTCGATCGTCGTCTGTCTCTCTCTCTGTTTCTCTGTGTGTGGCTAGAATGGAAACACATTTTCCCATTTACAAAGTTAAATGGAACTAGCTTAATTTGGTGTAGAGTTTCCTTTCAGAGAAATCCTAACGAGGAAAAATAACAAAGCCTCGAATTCACATTGCGTGGAAATTCTCAGTTGTTTTGTTTACAACTCCTCCATTTTTCAATATAAATTCATTTCGCTTCGTTTACGATCTGACATAGCCACATACATAACCGCATCATCACAGCAGCATGGCTTTCATTTTCTTGTGGTTCTCCCTTCTTCCATGTTATTTCACTACTGATGAAAACGTGGGAAGAACTCAGAACTATAATAAAAGCTAATTTATTTTATTTTATTAGGAAAATAGAAAATATGTTCGGGTTTTAAGATGAGTTGGGCAATCAACAGAATCAACAGGGTATGTAGTAGTATTTCCATCTGCTTTGAGAAGAGTTCAGCCAACTGATCTCTTCTAATAAAACTGTTCAGTTGAGTGGAGTAATTTAAATGATGCGATGAACCAGGAAGTGTACGTCTTACTTAATTAGGATGGTGATTGATTTGAGAATGTAATAGAAGCTTCTCAATTTCTGATCAAATTTGACAATATAGTTTTGATAAAAAAATTTTGCTTCCAAGAAGAGTTGAGTGTAATTTAAAAGTCATTAAAATTTTTTATTTATTTTGGGATAGCCCTTGAATATAGATAAATTGTTAACTATAATATGGGTGGGTCTTCTACTAACAAAATCTTGAGGTAAAACAAAATTACCAGCACGTTGTAAACTAAAACGAAGGAAAGAATATGCTTTTTCTTTAGTTTTTAGTAAATTAGGAAGCAATTTCCTTTTCCCCACAGAACACCAGGAAACGATCAATATCATCAGGGGGATAAAATTAAGTTTTCCTATTTAAAAACTAGTTAATATTATGTAAGAACCGGTGCAATAATTTCCCATATTTAGTAACCTTTCGTCGATATCATCTACTACAAATTAAACACAAAGTAGATAAAATTAGCCTTTTTCATGTTCCTCCTAATATAAGAAAGACCTTTCACTTAATATCATTAAGAAAACAAGGCCATACTTATTCAATAAAGCTACGGAACGGAGTATACACATTCCATATTGTTCTAAACGAAAGAAGCAGTTCTCCCTAAAAAGTTGAGAAAGCGTTGAAAACTCACTCATTGGTTTTCCTAATAATAATATTATTTTCTTCTCTTTCTTGCAAAATTAAACTTTAATACGAAAAAATACATTTAAGGTTCAGTTGTAGTAAGTATAATGATAAGCTACTCTGGGATTTATCCTCCTCCTCTCCTCTTTTCTCTAAAGTTTAAGTTGAGCACATGGGAATGAACCTGACAGCTGAAAAGTAATTTATATTGGATCTGGCTGCACACCATTTTTTTTCTTATAAAATATCATTATAGTAATACATTCATTTGCCCCCATAATACGTCCCGTACTCCTATTACAATTTTTCTGCTAGAAAAGAGCAAAGATGATCAAGAGAAATTTGTAGAGCAAAAACGCTCATTTTCTTTCACTATATTAATGATAATAATGATAAACCGTTACAAACTTTGTGAAGTGAAGCAGTTGTAGTGTAGTATGTATTATGGAAATCTATTAAATATTTCATTTTCTCTCTCTCCCTCTCTCTCTCTTTCAGCCTATCTTGACTTGGCTTCCTTCGAACCCTCTCTAACCTATCATCATCATCATTTATATGCTGGTGGGTGGTAAACTGCATTTGACTTTCAATTTGAATTTACTTTAGCTCAGCTTATAATATTCAAGTGCTGAGTTGACTGAAGTAAAACTGACTGGGGCAGAAAGTAGGCAACACACGATAGCATCGGACAGAGGAGAGGAAAAAAACGAAGATTGGCAAATCTCTAGTCAATTTTATTATGCAGAAAGGTTCAGCTCAGTGAAAAAACGGATAAAGCTCTTTCAATATTTTATGATAATATGTATTATACATTAGTAATGCTCTTATAGTTTTGATTGAAATGACAGGTTGCGCTCATCTAACAAAATTTTTCATAAAATATATTTGAGATTTGCGTCTTGTTCTATAAAAAAAGTCCCTGACTTATTACCACAGACACAGAGAAAAATATTGGATGAATTTTAAGTTTTGAGTTGCGACGATCCTAATCTTCAACCTCATGATTTTGATTTTTTTCAACTCATTATTATTATACAGACGCAGTGAAATCTTCTGCATTGGCTATTTATTTAGACTAAATGCAAGATTTAGTTTTAAAAATAGCTGAATTGAAAATGCAAGGCCAGTTTAGTGTCAAAACCACAGCAAACGCTGATTTCTTTCTAGAAACATTTGAAGGTGGGGCAAAACAAATGTCATGTCAAGAAAAAGGACAGAATTTACGTTTCGTTATAATTAAACGATAAAACTGAAGTAAGAGAGGTCTTATTATTACACAACAAACTTTAAACTAGAACTAAATTCCAAGATTCGATTGATTTTAATTCTAGAGCAGCAGTTGGTGGGCTCTTTGCGAAAGAAAATGTTCCATTCAAGCAATAATAGCCATGTAGAAAGAAGTAAACGTGATGATGTTATTTTGTTGTATTTCAATTCATGGTGGCTGCATATGACTTGTTTGCTTACTACTCAGTCACCTAACTTCTCCCAGAAATTGCTTTTAAACACAACAACTCTGTTTTTCTAACTAGGAAAAGCAACTCTCTGCTGAGATCTGATGCTTTGAGGCAATAAATATTTGTGACGTGCTCATTTCCAGAGATTTGACTTCGCCTTTTACTTCTCTGCTTCTTCTTCTCCAATACGGAAAAAGAAAAAAAGTTAACTTACTTTTCTTTCTCTTCTTCATTCTCATCATCATCAACATTGCTTCTCCTGAGCATTCTATCGTCACTTTTCCTTCTGTCATTATTTATTTTTCTACTTACTTATCCATTCTGGTATGACGACGACACATTTTTTGTTTGCACATTTGTGTGTATTGTGTGTGTGTGTGTGAAGTGTGTGTCACCAGTACAAAACCTGCATTTTCCTTTTACTTTCTAGTACTTTTTGCTTCTCACCCTACAACAATCTATTTCACTCTCTTCTGTTCACTTCACTACTTCAGTTTCTACTTGCGACTGCGAGTTGATGGATTTCATGAAAAAACGCTTCAAGTTACACACTCACACACATACACACGTTTCTCTTTCCTCGCGAACTAAACAAAGCTACAAAAAGGGTACAGAGGAGGAGGAAAATGAGAAAACAGAGGCTCGACTCGAGACGCTCTTCCCAAACCCATAAGAGTTTCCTATAGCTATGGAATGGTGAGATAAAATTACACTCAAAGGCACTATTTAGAAATTACAAAACACTTATCTTCTTCTCCTTTCTTTCTTCACACTCCCGCTATATAGGTTTTACTTTTTAACCACCCGGGAAGAAAGGCATCATAAATACAGAAATAATAAAATACTTTCAGTAATTTCAAGGCACATACTTCATGGATGCATTCGTTTTTTATTTCATACGATTATTATCATCAAGGATAGGCCTAGGCCTTCTCATGTAAAGAATGAATGACATGATTCTTTTTAAAATTGCAACAGCAGCAGCAGCAGCAGAACGACACAATTTACGAACTAACTGTGTTTCATCACGATTTTATTATTATTTGTTAAATTTTGTTTTGCAGAAAGAACCTTCATGCATGCTTGCTCTGATAAGAAATAACCAGAGGAGGAAAGCAAAACCTGCAATAAAGTCATTAATAAAATGGGACGGTAATTTTTGCCTCTCTTTTTCTCCACTGTGACATCAAGGCTGTATCATTATTAAAGAAATGAAAGTAAAAGCTGTGAACTGAACTGAACAATGAAAAAGAGAAGCATGAGAGGAGATGCTGCTGTCACAGCGGATGACTTTCTCTTCTTCCTTTTCCCACCACCATACCATACCATCCTCATCATCATCAACAACATCATTGTTTTACGATTATTTACTATTTCTCTGTGTGTATGTAATATGTAGATGCTCCTCCTCAGCCATTTTGCCGTAGTAATAGTATTTACGCCAGAAGCATCTGCTAAATTGGTCATATTTATAGCAAGTTTTTAGCAAGGGCAGCGATAGAGATATCATTCTATATTTTTTATGGTCGGTTCATATGTGCTTTTGTTTCTCCTGCAGCAGCACTTTCAGCAGCAGTACTTTCTCCTGCAGTAGGACTTTTGCAAGTTGACTTCCAACAACCACCCACCGTGTAGTCACCACCGTTGTCTCACCCAATGTCACATTGCAAATAAACTCTAACTTTTCCTCTTCATTTTCCTTACTTCTAGCAACTTATTTATTGCTCATTTCAGCAGCAATCCTTCCAAACAAAAGTTGCTTTTTTTATGTACGTTTTGCTCCCCGGCCTTGGAAATGTGATATGCTGCTACTGCTGCTGCTGGAAAATCTAGCTTCGGTAGCTCAATTTTTTTGGCAAACAAAAAATATTAATGCAATGCAACTCACTAGATTTACCTAAACACAGTAACTAAAGTAAATTATGTAACATATCAAATGTTACCATTCGACTTTCACAAGACCTGAACCATAAATAAACAGCTTTAAAAGGGAAGAAGAGAGCGTAAAGGCAGCAACAACAGCAGGTTAAAGATTTCCTTGGATTTTTATCTTTTATATATATCTACCGCTATAATCAGGTCAAATTACCGGATGAATAATTCTGGTAATGAAGTAAGATAAGAAAAATTCGGTAATAAAGAAAAAAATAAAGGAGCTTGATATCATTTATGCTTAAAGTTAACCAGTTTATGAAAAGATTTATTTTGTAATTTCGTAATTATTGTTAAAATTCTGCTGAATTCAACTGTTGTTGTTTTGAGCATTGTTTTACTTGCAATGAGATCCCATGCAAGGTCGATTTCCAGGTTTGTAATAGGTAATTGCAAAACATTACATAACTACTGTTACAAGCTTTAACCCTATAAATTAAAGGCAAGAGATTTGTAACTGTACTACATACATATGTGCATTCTCATTTTACAAATACTGAAATAGCGAAATGTATCTTTTACTGTTTTCTCTGAATTCCTCTCGAACAGACCTTCATTCTTCAGTTTCATCTTCTCTTCAGTCAATTTGTATGAAAAATGGGAGAATTTTATTGTATCACTTGTCAACGTTCAACCTTGGGCTGGAGCCCAAGTTCATTACCTTTTTTTTCTCCATACAATCGCGTTTCATGACTGAATGATTACAGTAGCATCAGCAGCATCAGCAACGGAAGAGCTACTAGCCCATATTTATTAATCTGGCCAGCAAGCAAATGCGAATGAGAGGATGCTGCTGGATAAAAAAAAATTACGGAAAAAACTTGAATTTATTATTAGGTTACGGTAGGGTAAGCACGGTTGGAATAGTTTCACCGGAGACGCGACAGGCCGGAGCCAATGTCTATATATAGCTTGTAACACTAAAGATTCGATGCTGCTGCTGCTGCTGCTGATGATGATGCTGACAATGATCCTCCTCGTTTTTCTGGTGCAAGCTCTAGTTTCAAAGTTAACCCCAAACAACTTGTCTTCCATTCTATTTGGAAAGTTTTACCACCTCTTCCTACTATTACAAATCGATCTCTATAGCTTCGATAGAACCATACATATTTTTACTAGGTTGATAGAAAACAACTGAAACAAAAAATCATCCTCCTCCTTTCTCTTCTTCTGTTCGTTGCATAAAAAAGTATAATAGACGCCCGCGTAGTCCATGAAGCGGAGTAAGTCATTAGGATTAGGAAATTGGAAGACGTACGAGGGTTATAAAGTAGTGCTACAAAAGATGCCCGATTTCTCTTTACACTCAAGTTAACTTTCATAATGATATGATAATGATGATATTTTATATGCATGTGTAACGGAATTGGTGCTTACCTGAAAGTAAAGGATATGATAGGATTGGAGGGAAACTAGTTTTTTTTATTTTAACTTTCTGGTTTGGCGGAGGAGCCAAGGATAAACTTCCAAAAAAAAACATTAAAATGCGTTATGAACGATGAACTAAAACTTCACGTTTCATGTCCTTAGCACGTGAACAAGCATAACATTATTATTGTTTTCATATTATTAAGTACTACAAGAAACAGAACTAAAAAAAACAGGAATAGAACGCGGAAAATGTTGAAAAAAAGGAATAGATAAAATGAGAAGCGAACACTAAAACGAAGACTAGCTTTCATAAGTTATGTAAAATGATATGACAAAGTAAAACAAGCTGGGACAAAAAAAAGAAAGTGAGTGAAAATAACCAAAGAGGATATGTACTGCAAAGTCAGATTAGATTATTAAATACGTCAGCTTACAAATATGCACATGATGGCAGTGAGGTGATGATGGGGATGAAATAAAGCCTCCCTAAAAGTCCAGGAAAAAATTTATCCTAAAAAAGGAAAAGTTGGTGGGAGAATAAAAAAGACAAGGTTAAAGATAGGTAAGGTTAAGGTAATGGGTTGGAGATTGTGGTGGTGGTAGTGGCTAAGGCCAGAGAGAAATAACATAAAATTCTAGAAAAGTCTCTCTAATGTAAGGAAAGTGGACACTACAAGCGGTACTTATCACCACCACAACCATCATCATATGATAGTAGGTATTTTACTTTGATGACGCTTGTAAGGATAAAAGAAGAAGGAAAAGGGACAATGGAGATGATGACGATGATGCGATGTGGGGAGGAACAAAACAGACAAAGGATCCAGCGACTTTTCATGATCCTTTTCTCCTCTACTATTTCCAGTTATTTCTGGTTCATTCCGCTATACATTTTGATAAAGCCAAAAGGAAGTGTCAGCAACAGTGGGATACATTCGTACTTTCCAATATGTATGCCAAAAAGAGAAAGTCAAAGTTAGGTACGGCATCAGCAAAAACGTTACGGTTACGGCATAGTTACTTTGCTTTTGCTTCTCATCATTAGTTGCCGTAAATATATTATGCAAAGAATAAGAGAAATGTCGTTGTTTCCTTTTCGCTAAAGGAAAGTGAAAGTTAAAAGTAAAACTTAATAGCTTGCTCATTGTACAGTTTAAAAGAAGCGATAGATCGACTTCACCTTGCCTCATTTATTAAGTACCCTGTGAATGGAGGGAAAGGGAAAAGTTTCGGGGAGAATTCTGGGAGAAGAGCTTTGAACAATAGTTTCTTACTTGGAATAAAAGCTGATAGGGTAGTAATGTAAGAACAGGAAAAGTACAAAAGACAAAAACAAAAGTAACAGAAGAGAATGAAAATTGCTACGAGCATAAGAATCGTTAGAGATACGAACGGGAAGTAAATGGATTCCTGTGATGTGAGATGTAATTGGAGAAGTAGCGTGCGATGTAAGTAAAGACAACGAAATTACTTTTTGCTGGTTTTTGAGCAAAAATAAAATCTGAAAATAAAAGATCTTATGTCAGAGGGAGAAATAAACTAGGTTGGTTGTTAGCAAATTAATAATTACCGGAAGTACCGTTTTTCATATGCATGGCAATTAGGTATATTAAGGTTTGTATAGGTGCACAGCAGACTTATCTTTTCTCTTACAATTGATCCCGAGGCAATTTGAAAATTGATTACGTTATGCACGATAATAGTTCTGCAAGGAAAGGAAAAGGAGAGAATTCTTTTAATTGTCAAAGTTTTGTTTATGAAGTTGTACAAAGCAAGTTCTCTTTTCTTTTTGTAAGAAATGAAAGTTACTTTTTCATTAGCGATATATAAATAAGAGTGAGCATTGTTGGTCTGCGTCCCGTAAAATACTTTAATTTCCTTTTTTTATGATGAAATCCTTCGTTGCCCCAGAAAAATAAATGATGCAAATAAATTTTTCAAAAAAATCAGGAAATAGGAAGCATTTCCAGTTTAAAGAATGAGTAATAGAATAGAGCATAAAAGTTTTCATAAAAACTCCTTCGGCAGGAAGTGTAAAAGTTTTAATAATTTATTGTACTATATTTCAGGAACCGGAAACGCTATAAAGCAGCCAACAGCCGTGAATAATAAAATCTTTCGTCGTTCCACTTTCAAGATATTTCCCTGAACAAAAATTCTTCCATCTCCTTAACATTACCACTACCGTCATGCTGTTATCTTCCACATTATCGATACTCCTTTTCCTCTCCGCCCCTTTCATCGTGGTAGCAAACTTCCTTATTCTTTGTGTCTGGTTCCGATTCAAGAGGCTGAGGACACCGTCGAATGCACTTCTGATGTCGCTAGCAGCAGCAGATTTCGGTTTCGGCTTGTTCCTTCCGCTTGCCGTGACAATCGACTTGACAGTGCCAAATGAGGGGGCCCATATGGCTTGCCACTACTCATTGTACTGTGTGGGCCCATTTGCCATTTTATTAACATTCGCAGCAGCCTCCTTGCTTTCCACTGCTGCGATTGCTTTGGACAGGCTGACATCTGTAGCACAACCACTTCGATACAATCACTTCGTCACGATGTCACATGTTCACAGATTCATCCTTGTTTATTGGCTGTACGCCGTGCTTTTGGGAATTTTATTGACGATCTTCGTAAGCGACACGGGAGCACAAGTTGTTATTGCTTGGCTGTCCGTTTTCCTCTACGGACCATGCTTTCTCTCCGCTCTCATGAGCTACACGTACATCTACTTCATAGCGAGAAACCATGCACGAGCTATTTACAGTGTGGAGGTTCACTTGGCCAATGGTAATACTTGTCAAGTTTTGGACACGTCAATGCATCATCATCGTTATGGGCTGACCTTGGCCATGATTCTAAGCTCAGTCATTGTATGCTGGGTGCCCATACAAGTTTGTGCGCTTATTGACGTCTTCGGGGACTCTTCTATTCTTAAGGACCATGACTGGAGAATTATTGCAGCTTTACCCGTAGTCCTTAATAGTCTCATTAATCCCTGGCTTTATGGCTATCGATCGTCTGAGGTACTGAAGCCATTTTTTTGTCTTGTCGTGCATACGTAAACACAATAAATAAATAAATATTTGTTCCAAAACGGTTTTTTCTTTTAGATATTGTATTACATGAATATTATGCACATATGCAATGCACATAAACAGAATAATGACAACGTTTTGGTCTGTTTGTTTTCCTTTGTTTGCTTAGATTCGCATTGCTGCACTCCGACTGATGGAATCCGTATTGACGAAGATCAGCGGAAGACCTCAGTCAATAAACATATTCTACTACCAACAGCACAAAGGTGAGGTAACAAGTTGCGCATCTAACGTTCGACTGATTAATGGCTCACCGTCCCAAACCACCGTCCAGTGTTGTCACAGCTCTACCAACGGTATCACGCCGCCATCACCCGCAATGAATGGTGACGCTGGACGGAAGCTACCTACCAATTCCCATGTTCATTTGATGGTCTGTGATCAAGTTTCCGCTCTGTGATTTCTTTATTTCGAATTGACGTGTTTTCCTTATTTATACTACAGAAAAATGAATTGCGCTTTTTAGATTTTATATTTAAATTGTTCTTTGTCGTTCATTGGTATCGATGTTGTTGTAGTAAATAAGAGTCCCTCAATTCCTTTATTTCCTTTTTCATCTTTAGGTATTTCAATCTGAATTGATAGAGTTATTCATCAAAATCAAACCAAACAAATAAATAGCGATTTTCATTAAAAGTTTTTATGAGATAATAAGAAAAATAGTATCTCATCCTCCGGAAAACAACTATTGCGCAATCGAGATTTTTTATTAACTTATAGAATGTTATTATGAGCTATTCATGTCTTTTTATTTCTACAAAAGTATAGGAAAGATAGTGTGCTAAGTAAATATTTTTACGGGAATACCCTCCTCTTCGTAAGCTAAGTTACAGCTTTAATATTTGGCGAATGTACTTACTTATATACATATTTACACTTCGCGTGTCCCTACTCCCTACGATATTTTCCCCTACTTTGTGTATTCAAATTATTATGTACTTTTTATGCCAAATTGTTCAAGATAAGGAAGCGGCTTTGTTTGTTCAAGTAATTTAAAGAGTCTGTTTCTCCGGTCTACTTTTGTCACTAAATATTAATATTATGACTATGACAGTAATAATGATATAACGATAAAGCTAGAAGGAAGACAGGAAGGAAAGTAAAAAAAGATAAAGGTTAGTTGATGGTATTTTGCCATAATAAGTTTTGCTACAAAATTTCTTTTTCTTGATTATTCGTTCAAATTAAAAATAATGGTTGATAAAAGTTTTGCTAACTTTATAAAAGAAAGTGAATTACAAGAACGGGAAAAAGATCATGGACCAGTTGTGCTGTGCACTACCAAATCGATTTTATCGATATTTCATAATATTATAATCGTATTAAATAATAGATGTATTAACGAGACAAAATGAAATTCCAATTTTAAAGTTTAAAAAACTCTTTTAATTTAGACTGATAAGATGTATTAGAAGTAAAGATTATTAAAAGTGAATGTATGCATTTAAAAATAGAATACTCAACAATTTATTATTACCTATGTATTTTAAAGATTATGCGTACAAGAACAATCATAAACAAAGTAAGTCCAAACAATAAACCACACAAAAACCAAACCAGCAGCACAAATTAAATCATCCAAAGAAATAAAAAATACTAGGCATCGTAGGGCTGAAATAATAACATCATAGACGCTAGCAATAGCCGGGAATAAATCCCAGTTTTTGTTATCTAACTTTTTTAGCTTTCCGTTTCTTCACTTGTTTCGGTTCGTAAAACTACAAACTACTATTTTATTATCACCATCTCACACAACCCACCATGCACCACCACCACATTTGTTATGAAAGTCCTGTCGTCGTATCCTCTTTCAGCTCTTGTCCTTGTCAACCTAATCTTATAAATCCTGGTATTATTATACTATACAGGGTGTAATAGTTAGAATTGTAGGAGGACAGAAGCAGCAAGAATAAAGAAGATAAAAAGTTAAGTCATCAAACAGAGTGCGGGTGTAAATAGCGAGCATATTATTAAAATTTCACAAGACACAAATCAAAGACACAAAAGTAAACAAAAAGTCATCGTCATACTTCATACATTTCACCGTCGTCAACAGCAGCAAATATTATGTGAAACCAAACCGGAACAGCAGTAGCTCCTCGCTCGCAAAGCATAATATTATAATTCATGAGGGATTTCTCACAATCAGCCACTCAACCGATTTCTCTCTTTGCAAAAGGCACTTGCTCTGCAACTCTGCACAATTTGGATCTGAATGAAATTTTGCAGAAGATGATGATGTCTAGTCAGAAATAAATCTGTTTACGTCAGAAGGCAGACAACTTTCAAAAAAGAAAACTGTAATTGAGATTACACAGAGACAGAGAAGAAGGAAAGTAAAACATTTTTGTTTGGACAAACCAAGACCAGCATCAAATAAATGCGTTGACGCGCTGCGCTATGCATACTTTATTTGTTTGGGGAAGCAGAAACATTGTCCTTTTCCAAATTACCTCCCTCTTTGTCAAAAAATATTTCCGTTGAGATGAGAATAGTGAAAGGCGATAACTTTTGACGTAAGTAAGCTGTAGCAAATGGCACAGATTACACAGCGTAATTAATTGCATTTTTGGCAATTTGCACTTCCTGTTTTTATAGCTGTATTATTGAATGCTCACCCAACCCAAATTTAGAGTTCACTTGTGTACATTGTAATTATTTATAACATGACAAGCGAGTTACAAATTACAAATACATATTATGTATATTTGTGGTATAATATTATATTCTATAACAAATTGAAATTAAATAAATCTGTATACATACGTAGGTATCGTACACAAAGTTTTAACTTAAGGTAAGCAAGGGTAAACGCAAATTGTGAAAGAATTAATAGAAAGTTATTGTGAAGGACAAAGTGTTTGAAAATTCGCATGGCGTGACTGATGAGGAGTTGCGTCTGACAGGTGTTTGCACTAAATTGATGTATCTGTAAGCGTAATAGTAGTACACTACACTATATTCAAAGGAAATTATTTCATACGTTACGAAATTATTGTTAGCTAACGTTACCGTTACTTTGTATTGCATTGTCTATCTATTGAATGTGTAATATTTATATATATGTACCTAATGAAAAACACATTGTGACCGACTGACTGAAAGTATTAAATAAACATACACGAACGTTATTGTTGTTAAATTACTCTCGTTGCTCGATATATATGAAAATCTAAAGTTGCTTAATGGATATGATGGATGATTTTATTTACCTTTCCACTTCTTTTTACTGCTTGATTTCATGTCTGCCTGTCATCATCATCATAATCATAATCATCATAATGTTTAAAACATTTCCTTTACTAAATCCTATTCTCTTTCCAGATATAAAACTTCAAACTTTGCAGAAACTCACAAAAAGTGAATTGGGTTCGTAAAAAGTTTTTATAAGCATGGTTTATTGGTTTACAGAATAAAATTTCGAGGAAGTGAAAGCAGTCGATAAGACGCAAATTCTTAAAAAGTTCGAGGATCGGGGAACATTATCGAAAGAAAATGTTGTAAGGAAATAAAGGCAATTTTTGAAGGGTTCCTTTCAAAATTAGCTCGATCACTTGTAAAAAGACCGTATTCGCTTTTTTGTCTGAGATAAAACCATAAAAAAAGATATGATGATAGCTTATAATACACATTTTGTATGCAAATTTCAACCCTATTTTTCATTTTAGCTATGCGTATGACTACAAATTGGAAATTCCTACATTACTTTCTCCAAAACGAAAAATATTTTATTGTGATAGCGGTGGAACTGGTGGAAGAATCCTCTTGAAAAATTCAAATCCAGATTTAATGCAATAATGCTTCGTTTCATGCTGTTTTGGAGCATCCTTTCCGTATCTCAATATGACAATCTTTTTTTTTCATATCATCCATTTAGCATTGCAGAAGCAGCCGTAGCAAACAATAAAAAATGTGCATACTAGTGAAAGGGAAGGTGGATTTGTGCTTTCTCCATTTATAAAACCTTTTCCAATTTTCGTATCATAACAGACAATACAGCGCCGCTCAGAAGCATTCATGCTTCGCTACACACGTAAATTGAACGAGATCGAGAAATGGAAGGAAAGGAAGAAGGGTAACTCGCATACAATTCTTTGTCCTTCGGAAAATACAACAATAATAAATACATATTTTAGACAAAACCATATAAATCAAATAATGTAAGTGAGTAGGGGTCTCAGACGCCAGCTAGCTCTAAGATTATCTTTTTCATCACTAAAAAATACAAACTGCATAAAACGTATACATATTTCGTTGAAATATTTTTTCTTTGCAAATTTTGTTGCTGATTTTAATTGGTTTTGGAATAAACGTGACTTTTGGTTTCTTCTCGATTCAACTAGTTCACCACCATCGAAGTTTTGTTAGAAATTTAGAAATGTGACAGTTTATTTATGCACGATCAACAGTGCAGAATAATAAATCAGTGTGAAGAGAAGAGAAGCACAGACTCGTAAGGAAATGACTGATTAGATCAGCAAATGTGATGAATATGTAATTAATGCGCCTGTTTTAAGTTATCCAAAGTGAAGTTATCAAAAAGAAATTTAAATCAAAATGAAATTTTTGGCTGATTTTGCTTTGGCCTACACAAACTGCGTGAAATAGAAATCTTCACAAAATCAAGCAAATTTTGGCAAAAGTGGGAAGGAACACTGCTGCTGTGGCAGGGAGGATCAGATACGTCACGTTGAGGAAAAAAGTCATGAAAAAAGTTTTGTAGGTTTCATTCAATTTCAGCATCAAAGAGAGCCAGAAGGCATCTTTTAAGATTCTCTTTGCAATTCCACCATAAATCTTTTGCGAACTGATTTTTAACGAGCTGCTTGGCGTTTATATCTTGTCACACCAACCTTGCAATTGTCTCATGGGACTGTTTAAGAATGATCTTTAATGATTCTACCATAAGCTTTCAACCAAGAACTTAAACAAGGAAAAGATTTAGAGATAAAATTGAAAGAAGGAAGCTGTTGCTAAACTGTTTTAAAATGGAGGAGGTTGTTGTTTGAAATTTTTGTTAACAAACGTCAACTTCACAACCGAAATATAAAAACGCCAGTTGTAATCAACACAATAATCAAGTCATATCAAGCAAAAAATCGTATCAACCAGCAGAACAGCAATGCTGTACTTTTCAGCTGAAGTTGAAGGCCAACGCAAGGTCCTCCCACAACGATTGGTATTCTTCTTCTGTAATGTAAGTAGATAAAAAATACAAAAAAATATTTTGAACAACAATTCCGAGGCTGCAGCACTTTAGAGAAAGATTGTGTCTGTGGTCAAAAAAAGCAAATTCACGAACAAAAGAAAGTATTCCCCGTTGAATTTCTTTTCTTAATACTTTTTTCAACTACTCATGTTTCTTGTCATGTGATGATAAATGTGGCATGTTCAGAGCAGTAAATTAAACTTGAGAATGAAATGACATTGTGTGGATATTTCATTTCTGGATTTCTTTCTCTGTTGTTTGTCGAAGCAGGTATTATGACAGTCAGTGATCTTGATATTGATCTGGAGGAAGGGAGAAGGCTGTCTCTGCAATTTTATTTTTATTTTACAGAAACATATATTTAACACTGACATGTTATTTTTTCAACTTGCCAATGCCAACAACATCTCCTCCCACCATCATCACATCATCGTCCAAAACAACTTCTTCTTCTATGTGCGCTATTCAACAACACAATTTGCGAAAGTGTCTCTTTTATTCACTGGCAATTTTTTCTTTTCAAACCCGGAGTAGAATTTATTCCGAAAAGTTGATACTACTAAAGAATAAATTTTAATGGGAAGGCATGGCATAATGTTTACTTTATCACTTATTATACTTCTTCGTTTTTTCCGTTTCAAAAGGATTCAAGTTTCAACAACTCTACCGCAATTCATTCGATGAATTGATGTACGCAAGTAATGCCAATGCCATTTTAGAATGAATAACCCTTTATAACCTCTTCTTTTTATCTACTTTTTTGAGCAAACTTCCCTTAGATTTTCAGCAATAGAGCCATTTCAAGTTGTTTTGTCAATTCTCAACAACTTATTTTCTTTCTCCACAGAGATCTGCCTGCAGTAGCAGAAGAAGCAGCCGGTCTAAATCCAAATCCGAACGAATGAATTCACTCCACTCAACTCTTCTCTCTTCTTTTCTCTGTCGACATTTCTCGTCCCACAACAACTCAACTGTTTGCATTATTTCTTAGTGGATGAATGCCTCTTCTTGAAATGGGAAAAGTACAAAAATTGAGTCCCTTTTTGTAGTAAAAATATTTATGTTTCACGAACAAAATGTTATGTCTTTTTTGCGTTCATATCGTTCATGACTGAGGAGAGGGCAGGGCGGAAAGGAAAAGATATGAAATCTTATCGAATCTCTGGGATCTTGACTGAAAACCTTCTCCTTCAAGCCAGCTGTATCATTTACTTCACTCGATTCAACTCTCTAAACATTTTTTATGACGGAGACTCGCTCACGCTACTAAAATCCTAATATATTTTAAATCCTACAAACAAGCAAAAGCATAATAACAGGAATTGGTGTTCTTTTCCCACCGAGAGAGGGAAAAGATTTTCAATAATATTTTTCATATCATGTGGATTGTGGATACTCATCTTAAGCCGCGTCACTTTCCTGTTCATAATAATTCATGCTGGGATGGGATGTAGTATCTCATGTAACTATGTAGTATGTACATACAAACAAACAGCAAACTTTCTTCATCCGGAAAATTTAACAAAATGCTACTTGATTCCATGCGATCCTCCCTCTCCACTCTCGCTTTTATTTTTGTCGGAAGGTTACCCGCCAGCCAGGTTTCCAACATTTTATCAAATTTCACCATTATTTTTTTATTATCAATTTATTTTTAGCCGCAACTCCTTAAAACATTGACAGAAGAGATTGAAAGTAAGTTTGATTCACGTAATCCACAACTTTTGGTGAAGACACTTCCTAGCTCGTACGAAAGGGCGAGAGCCCTTTAAACCATATTCATTTTCCAAATGATCCAATTCTTCATTCTTCTCACTCTATATGAAGTTTCCGATTTCATCATTATGACGTAATGATTGTCATCATTATGGAATGATATGGAAGAAGCTTTTTCCTTCCCTCCGAAATATGTACATTCTTTGGTGGATACTACGAGTATAAATGGAATGAAAAAATGAGATCTGAAATCCAATGAAGCACGCTTCATCGCACAAAAAATTAAGGAGGATAAAAGCGAAATGACAAGTGTGGAGGCTTATATGCAACGTTTTGACACATATGAGACAGGCACACAACAACATGCAACGTTTGTGTTTGTTGAGCGCTACGATTACATACTATGAATGAATATCATTACATTTAGAGCGGTCGCTGCTGTCGCTACTGTTGTGTAAGTGCGGGGTCTTGCTCGACGAGACCATTCTTATGTTTATGTGACATACATAAATACGTGATATTAGTAGCGTAGTAAAAGTGACAAAAAAAATATTGAAAAAATGACAGCAATTAAAGGAAGCGTTAGCGGAATATAAAACTGTAGTGTTTATTACCTATATGGATTTAAGCGAATATTTCTTCTGTAAAATTGTCAAATATTTTCTAAAAGAAGAGATCATAAACCATAATACCGCCCACGTCGAAATGATGCCCGATGAATATATTTATTCTGTATTCAATTTCAAGTAAATTTTTGTTCAATAGAAAATCTATTTCAAATATTGATACTTTGCATTTCTTTGATATTTTATGATACAACATAAAAGAAGTAAGGAATGTTAAATAGATTTAAAAGAAATTTTGTTTCCAACCTACTCCATTTCTAAGTACGCAGCTTCTAATAGTAAAAGTAAAATAGTAAATACTAGAGTAGGACCTAAGAAAAGAAGAAGTAAGCCAAACTAAGTGAGGAAAGCTGAAGTAAAAGCAAATGTCATATTTTAATCCTTTCCTTAGACTACAGAATCTTCTTGCAGTAGCACCTACCTACTACTGAGGAAAATTAAGTACAGAAACTCCTTTTACTACGTGAAAGGGTAGAGAAAGAAACTCAACAGCTCCCTTCATTTATTGAAATCGAAACGATTACATGATCAAAAGTTTTGCAATACCATCAACAACATCTCTTCATCATATTTTGGGAGGCAGCTACGATGACAGGGTTGAGGTACTACGCTTACGCTACCGACTTAGGTACTCATATATGCCTCAACATTTTGTTTGTTGCAAAACATCCAAGTATACTCTACAAGGGATCGTATTGTGTTGTGCAAGCAAAGTAGGGAAGGAACACCTGGGAAGTAGGACGATGCTGGGCTGGAAATGGATGAGGAATGTAGGAAAATCTACTTAAACTTACAGCAGATTCCGAAAAGTCTTGAAGAGACGGAGACTCATGAACTAATCTATGAAAGCCTTTGCTCAACGACAAACCCTTCCCCTTGTACTTTACCTCTAGTCTCTTTTTTGTGACACAATGAGCCAGGATGAAAAAGCTTCTTCCGGCATAAATAAATCCAAGTAATAGCCTTACGTAAGTTAATGTAGCAGCTCAGTACTCAGACAAAAATTTGACACTATGAAAAAATATATATCTTTTACAATAGATATTGGAATTATGCATTTATGTACCAGTTAATAGCGTCGGATACAAATATGCCACAAATACCCTAGAAAGAAATACGTACAATCAGGCTACTATCTTCCTGCATGTGCTTGTCCTGTTTCTCTATTCATTCGCACTTCCTTTGATTAGAGTATGACTTAAACCAATGTTTATAAGACGTAAAAAGTCAAATCCTGTTTTCTTTTTATTTTGACATTGCTTTGATAAGACAACTTTTTTATTATATTAAAGAACCTTTCTGTTTGCGTTATTTTGCTCTGATCATTTTTCAGGTGAAAATTAGCGATTGTGATTGTACTTACATTCAATTTTCCAGGTAAACGTGCTCTCGATTTGCAATTTGCCAATGTTTTTGACACATAGAAAGTGTAACTGTATTACATATACTTGCTCTGTAGGTACAGATTATTTTTACGATCCAAAAGATACATTTTCATATGCCTATTATGGTTATTTGCTATTTTTACGGGCTATATTGTAAACAATTACGGTTTCATGAATAAAGCAAGAAAGTTGAAAGCGTATCCATTTATCATTATTTATAACAAGCATTCCTCCCATTTAAAAGCATGTCATTTTACTTCAAAGAAAAGGTGTCGTGCCAAACCTTTTAGCCCATACACGAGAAGACGAGAAAGAAAGCAACTTTCTCCGCATAAGAACAACACATGCTTTTACTTGCTCCATATGGAAAATAAAGCGACGCCGGATATTGAGGGAAGAAAAATTGCAGCTGCCTATAGTTATAAATACGGGTAATATGCTTCAACTAAAAGTTTTATTTAGCCAAAGTACACCTGATGCTTGCCTTCAAGATAAATTGAAAAATTAGACATTTTAAAAGCTCAAAAGAAAAAAAAACTTGAATAACTTTTTTTTATTCGTGTACTGAGCAGACTTCTGAACAAATTGTTACAAACCCCGTCAACGCTACTCTCTACATAAACATTTCAGAAAAAAACTAACGCAAAATAAATGAAACATTGTACCTTTTCTCCGTTTAATAATATCAACATTAAATAAAGGAATTTTCCATGTGTGTATCACTGCTGCACCGTCGTGCTTCAATCGAATGACAAAAATTTTGAATTGTTTCATAAGCACAATATTAAAAACACAGAACATTTCTCACAATCGAAGGTCAATGTCAGACATTCAATTTATATTATTTTTGCTTTGTAATTGTTCATAGAAGCACTTGAAAGCGATTCATAAAGAAAATCAATCTGAATACAAAGAAGATAAAAACGGAATGGCTGCGGAAAGACTTTTGCAATAGAACTTTTAGTGTGTGTGAAAACAGAGGTCTAGCTTGATACAATCTAAAACCGTTTCAAAGTATGTACAAAATCAAAATCTGAATGCAACTACAATACGAAATAGTTTATTTTATCCAATCAAATTTTACAGACATTTATTCAACAACAGGACTTGAAATTTAGATAAAATTAGTCATCGCCAACTCAAAAAACTTATCTATACTCTGTTAACTAACAAAGTAGTTTTTTA
>JAHZNJ010003029.1:0-26621 GCA_027744475.1 Lepidocyrtus cf. sotoi NNG-2020 | reverse complement strand
TACAATTACAAGTAATCGGTAATTTGATTACAAAATTACAATTGTAATTGTAATCGTGATAGTCCCTGTTTCTTCTCTAGAATGACATACGTTCTCGAAGTAAGGACTTGTCGTTAACAAATAAGATACTTCCTTCAGCCAGCCTCACGTAAATCTTCTGGATAAGTTTTTTTAAAAAGATTTTCTCCCATCCATGAAGATAATGATGATTACCTTCTCAATTTAAAGTTGGGAGCTAAAACAAACTGTGCATAATCAGCTCTACTGGAAGTCAAACATTCCGCGTTGTTCGTTTAAGGAGTATGTTCTAGTATGAAAGCCTAAATAATTTTACCCACCTTTTCCCTAATGAGAATTCTGAAGTTTCCTTTTAATAAGTAGCATTATTACAAACGAAGAAGGCTGGTTAGAAAGAAGAAGAAGAGAAAGCAGCACACTTGAGTAAGATGATCTCTTCACTCATGCCTTTGATATCCCTAATTGAAGATTTTACTCTAAATCTCATCCAGACTTTTTAGAGGAAACTATGTAGCACGGGGATGGAGTTAGATACTTTTCTTATTATTTTGGAAGAAAAACGGCAATAGGAAAACCACCCTTAATGTCCTCCTTGCTTCATTTTAGAGTAAAGCAAATGATCTTCTTCTGAAAAGATTTTCCTCTCATTATTTTCATCATCTGAGCCGCCATTGTAGCGTTCGTAGCTATTCCACTACCACAAACCTCTCCAAAAACGTCTTTCTTTTTATATTTACCAAAAAGAAAATACCGATGTAAACTTAAAAATCTTTTTTCTTCTGCTCAATGTAACATTCCAAAATCAGGAAGGCGGTTTCCCTTTCTCTTTAGTGTAGATGAGCGCTTTCGTTTGCTTTCTTTCTCTTGATTAGCTTAACAATCACGTTGATCAAATACACTTTCCTTTTTCTGCTTGCTGGCTTGTCTTCCCTTTATGTCTCTCTCTCTCTCTCTCTCTCTCTCTCTCTTTCTTCTACTTCTTCTTCTTCTTCCGACGCACTTTTTCAGCTTGAATAAGCAAAGATAAGATGATAGTCTGGATGAATAGGAATACTAATTCCAGAAGAAAAGGTGATAATATGAAATATTATTATGAGAAATCTTACAACAATGATGATGATAAGAGTGACGATGTGCATATTATCATCATCGTCATCATCATCATAAGCATCATTTCTCCTTTTAATAATGTTAAAAGCCGCACTGCTTGTTTATCTTCCTGAAGAAGGAGAAGTTTGCGAATTGTGCTGATACGAAAGGGGATGATGACGAGATGAGTATTACTTTAGAGAAGAAAGGATACCCTCTTTTCATTCATTTTTGTGAATCCGATTTTCTCACTGATTCCGTTATTTATTTGAGAGAATGAATGAATGAACATCATCGTGGGTCTATTGTGTGTATGCCGAGTAGGCACAAGTGCTTTTTTTGTGAAAATCTTTCTCTCTCTATTTCCAGCTTATTTCAAGTAAGTGTATGCATAATATGTGTGTGGTAGGGATGGTGGCTGTAGTAGTCATAGATGATGATGATGGTAATAGTAGTGATGATACAGAGAGTTTCTTGTTTCCTGTATTGGGCCACCCCACCCCAAAATTTTTTTATTCTGTAATTTAGTAAACTAATCCCATTTTCTGAATTGATCTGATATTTTTCCTTTTTTGGTTGGTGTTTTGTTTGTTATTCTTTTATGCAGAGAAACACTACTGATGTGAGAACAAGCTTTTTCCCTTTTAAGCCAATACATTAGGTTAAATTAATACAAATCAAATTATCCTTTTTATGAAGAAGACAATTTTTACAAAGAAGAGCTTATATATAGAGAGCTCTCTCAAACCTCGTTTGGTTAAGAGAACAATAAAAATAAATTGGAAAGTTACTGTCTAAAGATTATAAATCCTGAGAGTAACCATCAATCAATCAAACTTAATTCCAAAACGGCGAGAGATTTATTATTATTATAATGGTTTAGATTCAACCTTGCTCTTGCCGCTTGAACGACGTGATGAATTAGTCTTTTGTTTTGTTTTGTCTTGTCCTGTCTTCTTCAAATACAAAAAAAATATGTTTACGCGTACCCTTTTTACTTGGCTAAAGTTAAAGTTAAAGTTGCGTTAATATTTTTGGTCGTCGTAAGCAAGTCAATTTATTTAAAAACCAAGGTGGTAGGCTCAAACACAGAGTTTTTTGTTGTTGTTTTGTATTTTCCGTGAGAAAATCTTGGAAGATGATTGGACTCACTTACTTCGAGTAGCTTTAGCTCTTTCACTTAAAATTATCTGAATTATTGTTGTCATTATTATCACGTCATATGGAACTTCTTTCCTCCATACTTCTCTGCATTTGCAAGATAACACGAAGAAAAATGATAAGGGTGAATATTATTATTATTATTACATTGTCCATTCATAATTTAAAGTGATTCGGGAAAACAAATAGTTCTTTCATGAAAACATATTACTGTGAGTGAGATGATAACGAGGACCATTTATAAACTTTCATGTAAAGTTGAAGCCGAATCTCATTTTAATGAAGGAACAGAGATACGAAGAGATGAAGGAGGAGGAGAAGAAGAAGAAGAAATGAAGGAGATTTGAGGTTGACAAGGGCTTCCTGCAACTTGTCATATTTAGTTTCCTTCACGCTCCCTAACTTCTTTGCCACCACAACCATCACCAGCACTGAAGATTTGTCAGGACTGGGTTGGGTCCAAAATTTTACAAGAACTGAAGGAAGAAAACTATGTAAAGTCGATTTGTAACCCAGTAAATAGCCCAAAATGAATATGAAAAGTCCGGAAATGTGATAGAAAGTGAGTTGGCTCAATTCGCTTTGAATTGAATAGGGAAGAGGAAGGAAGATAGAGAAGGAAGTTCTGTTCAAACCCATGGAATAATTCTAAGAGAAAGAGAGCGAGAGCGAGACAAACTAGGAAAATGTCTAATCTCTAGTCATCCATCAAGTCATTTGTTTTAAATGATGATGGTGATGACGATGATGATGATGGTGATTCTTTCCAATGTCTTCACATAGAAATGGGAAATGTTCTATTCTATAGCAGCAGCACCACCACCGCCACCGTGATCATCATCATACGCCTAGCCTAACAAAACTAATGTTTGTTGAAGAAGAGGAAGAAGAAGTAGTGAGCTAGCAGTAGCGTTGTTAGACAACACTATAGACATTTAAGATATTCCATTCCGCGATCTGTGAAAGAAAGGCTTTGGCGCTCTTTATTATTGTATTTATCATCATCTTCTCGTTATACGTAATAAAATATATTGGATGATGTGACTAAGGCTATTCGTTTTCCTCAACTTATCTCTTTGAAACGGGAGAGAGAGAAAGAAAGAAAGAAAGAGAGGGAAGCGGAATCATACTGCTGCTGCTATGCTGCTGCTGCTCATTTCATTCCATATAAAATTTTCTGCTGCTGGATATTATCACATTTATATCTGGTTCCCGTTCCAGTTTTATTCCTTCTCCGCTGCTGCTGCTCCTATTGCAGCCTTCTTCCTTCTAGGCGTCCTTTTATATGACTTTGTCATTTGTTATTTCCTTCGAGAACATTAGTTTCTAGTCAAGCTAAGTCGCTACAGAGATTAGTCAAAAAGATTCTTTTTCTCACTCCGAACAAATCTAGTGAGAGAAAGATGTATCTAGCAAAAAGTTATTGTCATCGTCGTATCATCATCATCATCATCAACAACATTCCCCTTTCACAACAAACAAGAAGAAGTTTTGCTAGGCTCTTCTTCTACGAGTATTCCATTGCTGATGCTCATGCATGTTGACTGAACAGATACTTTTGTTGTTCGAAGGTGGTGGTGGTGGTGGTGGCCGTAGTAGTAAGGGACATTGCCATAAAGTTCTTCATTTATCCCATCCTCATTATTATCATCATCAGCAATAGCAACATCGGCAACATCAATTGAATGCCGTTTTCTAATGTCATTTTGCAGTAGTAGGAATAAAGCACCACCACCGCAATACCACTCCCATTTTTTTTATAATATATCACGTAAGTTATTTTACACCACACCACCACCACCACTGAAACCGAAAGAAGGAATCTCCCTCTTTGTTTTAACCGGTGACGACGACGACGACGATTATTACGTTGATGATCTTGGAGTGAGTATTCCATGAAGAGAAAGAAGAAATGGGAGTGCAGTGCAGTGGCGAGAATGGGGAAGAAGAATGGAAAGAAGCTGATCATTTTGTTTTCGTTCTTCCCTACTGCAACCACGTCTACACCTAACTCAAAACTTGTAAAGTCATTATTATTATTACGATTACAATTCACAACGAATTACATTAGAAAGGGGTAGTGCGAATGAAAAAAAAACAATTTTTGGTGATATGAAAAGCCTTGAGTTTTTGGGCTTCAAATAGAATCAGCAAACAACAAGTAGAAAAGAATCGTATACGAGCTCATTTTCATTTCCCTACATTTCTTTTATTTTTATGCCTTTGCTCTTCTTTTCTCCTTCTCATTCTTCATTTATAACAAAAAAAATAGTCTTCGAATGTAATATAATGACACGCTCATCATGTGAAATTGGATGGTTCTCAACTGATTAGCTTGTCTCCGGTTACACTTCTTGTCAACCCATTTCTCTTCCAGCTTTTCCGTATTAATTCCGTGCCACGTCAAGAAAACTCGCTTAAGAGACGTTGCTTGTTTGTTGTAGTATCTTTCTTTGCTGTGCTGGCACTGGGAACTCGTTATGTCTGCCAGTTCTGCCGTTCGCGTTCCGTCTCCTTTTGGGAAAAAGAAGAAATATTGTGATTATAATGATAACCGTTTATGAAGCAATGATAGCTCTATTGTCGCTTTTTTTGGATTCGAAAAAAATAAGTTTTGAAGCAAAAACAAGCTTTCAGAGAAATCCAATATTATTATGAGTTAATTATTGTTAACCCAATAACGTTAATTAAAGCAATAAAACCACTTTGAAATTTTCTGCAATTGTAAATTTCATGTCTGCATGAAGAAAGATGTTTGAAAGAAGAATAGATATTTCTTCTTTTAGATTATTTCGTTCATGCTTGGCTTTTTTGTTCAAATAGTTTTAACTGTCATTTTGTAAATTTGACAGCATTTTGCTCTGCTGAGGAAGGAAAAGTATCCATGGCAAGCTTTCATCATGATGATGATAATAATGATGAAGAGTTGAGCATGATGGACAGGGCAGTGGAGAGTTCAATAATATAAATTTTAATGATTTGTTGTAGATAATACGTGTATATTTTTAATGACTGTCAATTTTCGTTTCGCCTTTGGCTCTTTCCTCTTTTTCAGATCTTTATTGCTACGCTTTTAGTTAGATGATGATATGGAAAATAAATAAGCGAACAAATAATAATAATAATAATGCGATGTATATCAAATGTCAATGGTAAATAAGCTTATCTTATATAAATTTTCTTCTACGATTCAATAATAACAAGTGTAGTAATGATCTTGTTTGATACAGGAGCAACGGAAGTAATAATACAGATGGATATACAGAAACTCATTATTATTATTATTATTATCATTATTCAATACGATTATTATATAAAATGTAGTAGAGAAGAAGAAAGAGAAAAAGAGGGACAACGACGTAAGTTGATGGAAGAGGAAGAAGGGAGACTCGCTTTGAGTTTCCATGTCTTTTCCTTTTTCCAGAGAACTGAAATTGTAACGAAGACTTATATTAAACATAAGTATATATATGCAGATGGACAACATCATCGCCATGATAATGATGATAGATCAGCATCTTGTTATGTGCTCTGCTACTCCGGAATGATGTACATACAACAAAATGCTGAAGCTGAAGGAAAAATATCCTTTTCATGAAAACAAGCCGACCAAATCTCATACAACATTTGCATAATAATAATGATAATGATCAGAATGTTACAGTTACGTTTACGTACATATATTTATATGCATCAATATTTTGCTTGTACCGGTTGGTCATCATCGGTCAGTAGAAAAATTGGAGGAAAAAAAAAGAAAATGTAATGGGTTTGTTGTTGAATGCATCTTTTTTCTGGATAAAACTTCTGCTTTTCTGTCTCTTCCTCTCACTTTCAACTCTTTTACTTTGCCGTCATCATCATTTTTGTGTCGTGATGTGGTGGATAACAACAAACACACAACATAGCACATTCTCTCACTAATGATTACAAGGTCGATTCTATAATTTCCATTTTAAATGATTGGTCAATTTTAATGTGGATCTGTTTGTAAAGTTCTTGAAATACGGTGGACAAAATTGGTTTTTTACTATATAAATTTCGCTGTTATACACTGATTCACAAATATGTTTCTCATCACTTTTTTTCAGATAATTAAAACAAAGCAGCCTCCACGTGCCGTAAAAATTTGTGTATGATGTTGCCTACTTTAGAAAATTCTTACATTACCCTAGAAATGATTCAGCTTCCACCCTTTTCTATTCTCCAACCAACCAACTCATGTTAGACTACGTAGCGTAGTACGTAGATTCAAAGGAAAGCTGCTGCTGCTGTAGCGTTTTGCTGGGAAAGTGCTTCCTCGCATTCTACAAGCAGAAGCTTCAGAGACTGCAGAAGAGCCAAAATGAAACCATCTCTTTGCTTGGCATACTTTCCTTTCCCAGCATCTAAGAGAAAAGTGAGCAAATGTTTTGGGTGAACAAAAGTATGAAAAGGGGATGATGATTCCCGTTCTGTTCATTTTTGCTTAGCGTCTTTCTTCCAACAATGTAATTGCATTGCGAGAAAGCGCACGAATAATTATTTGTTCAATTATCATAATATAACTATGTAGTTTTTATATTTATTTTGCCAACTTGATTTTTTCCATTGAAGCCTAACCCATTGTCTGAAGCTTCATTTCGGAATAAAAAAATATTGAAGAGAGAACATTTAACAACGCTGCTGCTGACAGATGACGGAATTAATAAAAGTAATTAGTGCAACGTAAACAAAACAACTTCATATTCCCACCCAGCAAAAAAAACGTTTTCAAGAAAACGCGTCCCTTCCACCAACAGCATGTCAAAAGTCCTTCCAAAACATTTTAAACTTCTTAATTGACTGTAGCAAAAACATTCATAACTCTTTTACCGCTACGGGGAAAGAGATGATTCAGCTTTACAACAACTTAATTATTGTAGATGTTTTGAAATGCTTCAATTTCTATTTCCAACCCTTATTTATTTACATGAAAGAATGGAAGTTAAGCTACGTAAACACTACTACTAAAAGTTCTTGGCAGACAAATATTACTCAAACAATGAATGAATAATTTTAAGATGATTTCACAGTAGTTCCCAAATGCAAATCAAGTTTTAAGACTTCCAAATTACGTAATTGCCCTTTTCTCTGTCCAAATCTGTTTAGCACTTAAAATTAACACGCGGTGGTGGTGGTGGTGTTATGGTCTAGCTAGTTACAAATAAACTTGTCTTTCGTTCTTTCTTGTCTTTCGGGAACTCAATCCATAACTCCGCTTCAGGGTCTACGATTTTCCTAAAAAAGTACTACGAAGTTTCCGAAGAAGAAACGAAACGAGGCTACTCTCTTTATCATGGAAGACAGTTTGACTCGACTGGAGTAGAAGAAGGAAGAAGTTGATTTACGGTCTCACTCGCACATCTTCTTCCTTCTTCTTCTTCCTCTTTTTACCCTTTTGCCTTTTCCCCACACTCACAACAACGCAACGGCTTCAGTTTGCTGCAAAGGAGAGAAAATGAAGATGACGAAGAAGTGGGAGAAGAAGAAGAAGGTACACATCTACTTAAGACGTATTGGTTTGTCTGTTGTCTTCCTATTCTCATATTTATATGTTTGTTTTTGTGAATGTTTTGCTGGAGTTCTTTCTGATCTGAGTGAGACGTCTTTTTCTCTCTTAACAAAACCCAACGCCACGCTTGCTACTACTTTTCTGCTTACTTTGTTACTTGAAGACTCACTTGTTAATTTTCTTTATCTTTTCTGTTAACTTCTTCTCCTTCTTCTTCTTGTTTTCCTCCTTTCACCTCATTTTCTTCTTCTTCTTCTTCTACTTTTGCTTATTCTAAGCTTTCTTATGTTTTTGATTTACTCAGGCTACCATTATTTTCCGAGAAGAAGAAGATGAAGGAGGGGAACATAAATGCCTCTCACCATTTTTTCTGCTGTGTTTGCTACTTATGACGAATTTATCTCTGGAATGATATTATTTTCTCGAAGATGGCTTCTTCTGCTTCTCTTTTCTCTTCGTACTTCATTAGTCACTTTCGTCAAGAATTTATACAGTAGCTCCAGCTCCAAGCTAAAGTTTTATATACTACGACAGAGAAAAAAGGCGTTCATCTTTGGAATAAGATGAACGTTCCGCCAAAACTTTATGGCAGCAACATTTTAGTTACTTTGCTGCACATAAGAGAAGAAAAGGTATTAACTTAATGGTCGATAAATATTTTTTCTTCTTGAGTTAATAAAAGCATTCATATTGATGATCATTATGAGATTTTCCCATTTTTTCTCACCCTTCCACACAACTAAAAAGCAATTAAAGTTAATCAGCTGCAACTAATATATCCGATAATGATACACTAACGCAATGTGATGGTATTTTTTTTAAAACAAAGCGTGATTTTGTTTCAGAATTTCAAAAATTTAAATTCCGCCCAAAGCAGATTTCAGGTATTCACTTCAAAGACTACAGAGACTTCATTTTGTAAACTTTTGATCATTCAGAATGTGTACTTATCTTGCAAAAATACGTCAATTTGAAGATTAGCATGTTTCTGAACACGAAAACTTTACGTTTACCAAAATTTTAAGCCTAAAAAGCAACTACCCTTTAAATTAGCTTTGCGTCCTTTATGAACTGACGCAAAAGTTACTTTATTTCTCAAATTTTTACTCATTTGAAAAGAGCTTCTTACTTAATAGAAGGGTGGGTAAGAAATTGTAAAAAAAATAACAAAGAAAGATCAGAGCCAACCACCATCACCAACAACTCCAAAGAATGTAATAAATACATAAATAGTGTTTTAAATAATAGCGCGTATAATAATGTGTAGTGTGAGGGGGTCGGACAGTCCACACTGAAAAAAGCCACAAAAAGAAATCGGATTGTATCTTTAATGGCTTGATTCTTCTTCTTCTGCAATTTCATCCATTTTCATGTCCATATATTTTACTCCAACTTCCAACAGCATTAAATCGTACGTAGCCCGTCGTTATGTGGTTTCACTGACAAAGTAAAAAAAATACCCCGTCTCGTTTTTTTTCTTCTTCTTCTTCTTCCTCCTCCTCTTATAATAATAATCATAATACATAATAGTTTTGTAGCAGGGAGAGAGAGAGAGAAAGGAAGGAAAATTGATGATTTTCTGTCAGATTTTGTGGCATTTGGCAAAAAACTGGTTATATGAATAGGAAAAGTTGGACAGAGAGAGGGTGATTTCCCTTTCTTCCATTTTTCCTCATTTCATCATCGTCTAAAATAGAACGAAAAAAAGGAAAGGAAAAGGAGCCTACACTATTCTTGATTTCTATAAGCAAACGAGAGAGAGAGAGAGGCGAACATTTTCCATAGTTAAATAGGCACTTTGTTCAGTTACAATGGTGTTCCTACTACACAGAACTCACACAAGAGACATAAATACGTTCATAACCTTCGCTGCCTTGCTGTTTCCTTCATACTTCCGGTAAAAAAAAATATAAAAATTCTTTTCCTGCCGTAGTTGCTGTTGCTAGTTAGTGAAAAACCATTAGAAAATGTAAGTACCTTTTTACTTTACTTGAAATAGGTATACATATCATAGCAGTATAGCTATGCTGTTGCTTTTTACTTACATTTAGAGCCATTTCCTCCTTATTTGAGAGAAATCTGATTGGGACATGGGACAATCTTCTTGTGGTATTATGACATAAGTTATGATTTTCCAACCCTTTTCTCACAGTAAAGGAAGGACTAAGTACTTCTTTTAGTACAAAGTATTACGATTATTATTCATGGTGGAATAAAAGAAGGAAGAAGAAATATCACTGATAAAAGTAATTCCTACTGAAAAAAAAAACTGGGAAATACCGTCATTTATATAACGGAAAGAAAAACGCTGAATTTGTCCAAAAATTGGAAAAGGAGGGATTGTCTGCGGGTCATTTCGATGAAAAACCGATTCCGGTTTATCAGTAGTAGAGAAAAAGTTGCTGCTGGAGAAAAGTGTAACAAGTTTACCTAGAAAAGGAGAAAGAAAAAAAGAAGAAGAAAAGAACGAATAAGATTTTTAAGGATTTTATTCCACTAACAGAATTTATTTTATTCTTTTTTCCCTACTTTCATTCTTTACTGCTGCTGATAAGATTTACTTATTCCGGGCTTTCTTTTTTTGTAAGCTTTTGCTTTTCCTGAATTGTGCTGGCGTGTCAGCCCGTATACAATACAACTTAATACTTTTGGTTTGCTTTTGGATGGATGGAGGGAAACGAAAAATATTATACTATGTAGTAGGGAAAACATTCATGATTTTTCCCAATTGCCGAAGATTTAGTTTGATCATGCCTTAAACGTTATTGCCCACCAATTCCATTCCATCCACCTCCAATCCACAATCATTACCGTATTAAGCAAAAGCAGCAGCAGTAGCAGCAGCAACAATAACAACAACATCAAAAAATTTATTGAACGTACTATTTCATTTCATTTTGTGGGGGTGGTGGTGGTGGTGGTGGTAGACCCAAAAGGTAAACTCTAACTCTATCCTTCATCCTCTCTCATATTATATAAGGAAACATAAATGAAAATTGTTGCTGTAAAACGGAAATGGATCATGAGCCCTCCAAACATAGTTAGAAATTTTTATGCCTTCCTGAGAGATGTGGTGTCATTTAAAAAGAAAACTTTTCTATAAGGTAAAGAAAAATGTGACCTTAGCTTACATAAAGGTATGAAGGTAGATATAGATAGTAGAAGAAAAAAGGATGTTGTTGGTGTAGAGCGGTGTTGGTCTGGTGGTAAAGATCTTAAGAAAAAATCAAAGCTATTTATACTCTCTCTCTCTCTCTCTCTCTTTCTCTCACATCTCCAACTTTCTCAACTGGATATAATCTTAATAATACATAATATTATATAATATAAATGCTGCTGCTGCTGCTGCAGTAGTCTATATTCTTCTGCTCTGTTCCTTTTTTCTTCCTCATTTTTTTTGGTAAATAGTGCAGTCATTTTACCAGCCTTTTTTGTAATGTAGCAGTGACTTTTCTCCGTCGTGTGCAAATCTTTGTGTCACGTCGACTCAATTATGATTTTATCGGGAATGAAATAGATGGGCGAGTTCTTTTCTTTCCTTTCCCTCTCTCACTCTCTCTTAAGTTGAACCACAAAACACATAGACCGACTTGAGACTATTATGCTGCTGCTGCTGCTGGAGGTATTCATGTCGTCATCATAACATAACCGTTCTTGTAGATATGCCCATAACTGAGCGAGGGAATTACCCAAAGAAAAAAAGTAAAAGTACTACGACGACGACGGCAACTGCAACGGCAACGACCACGTTCCGCTCTCAGCTCACATTCACATTCACAGCATTGGGAAAAGAAGAATGGAATAATGGAATGGATGAAGTAACGGGTTTTGAATGTGCTTTACCAACAGTTTGTTATTACCCTTTATATTCTGTATAATGGGGTTGAATGGGATGTGAGGACACAGTATTTTTGGTCATATTCACTCTTTTACTCTACTACTACGTTTGGAAGGAATATATTTTTTCTTCCACTCTGTCCATTCTCAAAGAAAAGAAAAGAATCATTTTCCATTTATTCATCACATCAACATTCCATATCATGAAAAGGTGTTTGTAGTAATAACGCTATATATTTTTCTTCTGTGCATTTTTCACTTTTTTCTATCCCGTGGACTAGAAAACTACGGCATTGACAGTTTTAAGTATCTTGCCAAATAAATGTACATGGGATATAGTATTCTGGTGTAAAAGCGGAAATTTATTGTTACACTGCTCGTATTTACGTACAGTTGACAAGAGGCTTAAAATGAAAAGTTGAAGTTGAAACATCATCATATTATCTTCTGACTAAATTATCTCCGAGGCGGCGTCTTGCTAGTTACGTAGGTAATTAAAGTTGATTGCAATTATTGCCTCTTGTTATAATTGCTTTGCTTTTTTACTCTCGTCATAATAATAGTTGTAATAGTAACTTTTAATAATGCTTTGAGTAAGGGAGGAGGATGGTACGACTGCAGTCATCCGCGTACTGCAGAAGTATCAAAGTTTTTTTATTAAGTACTTCAATTTTAAAAGCTCTTCAAAATGAAGAGAATAAAATACACTTCGTAAGATGGATGTCACTTAATAAACGGTGAAGTGGTGTTGTTTGCGGTGACATTTATTAATAGGTTTATGGTAATATGACTATCATCTTGTTCCTCTTCGTCATCTCAGTTAATGATTCAACTCTATTGGGGCTACTTTTCGTTCTTACTCTCTTTTTCTTTCTCTCTTATACGTTCTATGATGAAGATGTTTTCCTTTTCTTTCCTAATGCTGTGGTAAATTTGAAGGAATATCAAAATATTAACGTTTTTGATGGAGGAGAGAAGAAACGTAATTTTATTATAGAGCATATTGCCCCAGGATGATAAAAAAGAAAATTGACAGAATTCTTAACAGAAACCTTTCACATTTCACCTGAAACGTTTTACATTATTTCCTCCATTTTGGGACAAAAAAATGTTCCAGGTTGATTCTGAATCGAATATAATTTAACTTAACCGGTTCAATTTCTTCTGTCAAAAATTTGAAATTGTGGAAAAAGAATGCCAATGGAGATAGTGATGACGAGGAAGACGAAAAAATATATAGATAGATGAAAGATGAAGATATCAAGTCTTATTTTGAAGTGTAACATTTTTATTTTCCACAAAAGAAAAGTCGGTTCATGATAAAAATGTCTTGGAAAGGAGTAAAGTATGAAAAAAAGAGTGGCAGCAGTGATGATGATTATGATGATGAGGTTTTGCTACAATACAACTCCAATTCACGGTTTGTTTCTCTATTACGGAATTGCGCGGTACATTTATAATAATACATATTGACATAAAAAAATAATAGTCTTTAGAGGGAATGAAATACATCCATAATAATAACTAAAGTGAAAATGTAGCTTTGCAAACATGAAAATCATAACGTACTTACCTACCACGGTGAGGAAAAAAGGACAAGAATTACGCTTTGCTTACATTAGCTATAGTCTAAAATTCTAAAATTGCATAACCTGTACAAGTACAAGAGAAAGAAAGAAAAGTAAAAAAAATACGAGGAAGAAGAAAAGATTTTTTTTCTCCATTTCTACACCTTTCACTCCATTGTTGTTGGAGATTAGAATCTCTATTGTGAACAAACTGCCATTTTTTTGTAAAACGATCCTTTTGAAAAAATTCCAATTTCGACCGTTTTTAACACCAAATCGATTATATTTCTACTGTTATGTTGTGGTGGCTGGCTTCAGATACTGTCCTTTGAAAAACGAAAGAGACTACTATTCACGATTGGCCATTTTCTTCTATTTAATGTCATTGTTATTTTTTCTTCTCATAATAAGCTCTTTACTATCTGAAAACCGGATCTTTCAAATGGGCATTCTAGGTAAAAAAGGAAAGGTTTTGTTGGAATTTAAAATCACGGTCCTTCCATACAAAAATAGTAATCGATTCTGTTTCGTCTTTTACATTCTTATAAAAAGCCATTTTAAGTAGAAGCTTTTCCACAAAAATCCTTTACTTGTTAACTTGAAAGCTATTCTGTCCACTTTAGAGGTTTTTATATGGCGTCTCAAAAGTACAATTAAAATTATTTTTTATTACAGGTCAAAGTAATGATGAACCTGAAATCAGAAGTAGCCAATCCGGAGATATCAAAGGAGTGTGCGGGATGTGGGAAGAAGATTACAGAAAGGTATGAGAAATGAGAAACCCGTTAAAATTTCATTTTTCAATTCTTATGTTATGAGAATTATTTAAAAAATCAAGAAATCATAACGTTTTTTATTCATTCTTTTCCTCCTTGTTTCTTTTCAGTACATTTACGTATAAAATAATAATAACTACTACCACTACGACTACTACAAATAAAAAAATAAAATTCTTCTCATCGCAGCTTAATTACTTTCTGCATGCAATTATTTTTCTCTTTCTCTCTTTCTCCTGGAATAAATGGAGAGTCATTCTCGCTCAGTCAAACATAATTGTGAGAAGAACAGAGAAAAAATGTAAACGGCAAAAACGCATTAACCTAACTAGCCTCACTCTATATCGAAGCTAACAAAGTGATTCCAATTTTCGTAAAATCACAATCACATGTATAAATTTGACAATTAAAGGGTTAACTCGTTTTTACTCTTGATATTATGTACCTAATATGTAAATAATGGATTTTTAAGGCAATATTTTTATTACAATTTCTGTCAATTACACCAGTAGCCATCAACTCCTTCCTGAAAACCAAAACTCGTTAAGTGGGAGACTAGTAATTGTAGCGAATGATGTATGGATTAAAATAGTGAAACGGTTTCTCATAATAGGAGGAGAGGAAAATGCAAAGATACAAATCTTGAATAAATAGTAATAAATATAATATATACAATATACATACATAAGTAAAACCTTATTATTTTAGTGTAGTTGTAATTGTAAGGGCATGCATTGCCCATTCATTTTTCCTTCACACAAGCTTACATTCATACTAAAAAAAATAAAAAAGAACAAGAAGAATGGAATTATTATTAGAACCAGATTGTGGGAAACCGTACGTAGCGTACCGAACAAAACAGAATAGATTTCCTTTTTAATCCCTCTGATGGATTCAGCCATGTGAGTGGAGCTATTGCCATTGACGTTGCCTTGCTTTTGCTTTGCTCCAGTCGATTGCTTCGTCGTGCATAAATGCCAAAATGGGTTTTCTCTTTTAATTTCTCCCATATACGAGTAAGTACATACTACATAAATAGCTAATACCTCGTTGGAGAAGGAAAATAGCACCCAAAAAACGACGACGACGACAAACTCAAATGTATATTCTACGAACTACTCCATATCTCACCCAAAAATTTAATGCATGCATGCATTCATGAATTTATCCATCCATCCGATCCGCAATCCACCAAAAAACCAACCATCATCGGTGACGGCGGCGGATGGGATGGGATGGCCGCATGGCTGGCAGCTAACCGTGCATAGACCAAAGATTACTTTTTTTTTTTAAAAAAAAGAGTCCTTTTCGGTTGGTGGTGTGGGGATGCTGCTGCCACTGCGGTGCTACTGCTCTTCATCTGATGATGATCTTTTTATTCTTCTTTTTATATAATAATAATAATAGTTTGCTTTAAGAAGGGGAGAACAACAACATCCTCCATAAATATTAGGGAGCTCACTTACACATCATGATAATAATAATAATAAAAATAATAATACAATAATAAGGATGGTGGTGGTGGTGGTTGGGTTGTTGGATACTTCAAAAAGGAAAGAAAAAAGTCAAGTTTAACTTAAGCCAAATGGCAGCAGCAGCAGCGGAGCCATTCATAGTCAGAATTGGATATTAAGTAAAAGTAAAAAAGGCAGAAGAGGAGGAGAAGAAGAAGAAGAGGAAGAAAAAGGGAAGGAAGAAAAACTTATTGCGGGGAAATTAAAAAAAGCAAAATTTGATATTTATCATTTAATGAATCACGTGCAGGTGCTGATGGTGGTGTGCCGTACTTATTGAGTGAAAGCATATTATTTCTGGGTGATATATGCACATTATTACAACACGGCCTTGCTCTCTCTTGCTCATATTTTACTCTCTAAAATACTTTGCATTTATTACAGCTTGTACATGCCCGTTGCTGTTGCCTGCTGCTATGTTTTTTTTTGCTTTTTCTCTCTGTTGCCGTTTTTAGAAAAAGAGAGAGAGAGAGAGGAGGGCATTTGCATTGCAGTGGAAGTGAAAAATTCTGAATAACATGGTTTTCCCACTGATTTAAGAGAGGAAGCTTGTCTGCACAACCTTTTCAGCTGGAATCAAATAAGCTAACGAAATTATTGTCCGTACACATGCACATTTTTTGCTCCCTATTTCTCTTCCTCGTTTCTCTCTCTTTCCGTCTCTATTTATGGATGATTTACGTAAAGTTCCGCATATTAATGTGAAGGAGGTAGTTGCATTGTTATTTACTATTTACCCACAAAACCAGTTGAAAGTGCTCTGATCTTGATCAGTATAAAGTACTTTTATGGCTGCGCAAAGGATGAAAATTATTAGTCAAGCAATATCATGCCACAACCACCACCTAAGCTTCAGCAACAACTACTGTTTCACAGTTTTTTTATTTCTATTTAGTAATTTATTTTATCCAGGTTAGTTTCCACTTGTCTTTCTGTACTGACTTTATAAAAGTTTTTGAGGTTTCTCCTGTTATTGACATTGGTTTAAGAATGTTAATTTCTTGCTTAAGGCGATTTCCTGAAAAAATATTTTAGTTTTTTCTAAAGAAACAAGAAAAATGTATTTAAGTTTTGACAAGCAAGTTTTTAAAAAAACTGAAACTGTTTCTTGAAACCAAAGAGGAAAAAAATTCCCGACATTTTTATTGGAAAACAAGAGTCTCGGTTTCATTTTTTTCAGGGCCAAGATATTATAATAATGATAAAAGTCGGAGAAAAAAGCAGTTCGAGAATGTAGGTATCAGAAACCATGTACAATACTACAAGTCAGCGGCCTTCAAGTAGTTCCAGAGCTCATTTCCGCTCACTTTCCTTTTTTCTCTACAAATTTATTAATGAAAAGGAATAAACAGAACGCGGGAGCTGAACAGAGAACCTCTGACAAAATTCTTTTTGGAAACAAGCTGACCCCACATTGTGATTTCATAAATTGAAATTAGGTGATTGTTGAATTAAGCTCATAACTTAATTGCCTAACTATCCATTATTCATAACCGCATGAAAGAATTTATATTATATGAGCAATCTATTTTCTAAATCTCATTCGCTTTCACTACTTCTATGCAAACATTAAAAAACCTGGTTTCAGTCAGAAGAATAGGCACGAGTTGGTTGCTGGTTGATGGTTATTTCCTTCTTCAGTAGAATATTTTGGAAGTTGATGGTGGTTTCTGTATACAAAAAAACACAGCAAGCTTAACCAACCCCTTCTATTCCATTCCATTCCATTCCTGGAAACAGGAAAATGACAAAGTTGCTCCAGTTTCTAACCAATTTCTCTACCCACCGCTGAATTAGATTCTTGCGTGAGACTCTGCATTGTAATTAAACATGTCACATGCTGAGTACGCACGTACGTTGAATACAACCTATTTAGTCATTTTGGATTGGAGGAACTCCCACATGATCTCTCTGTGAAAAGTTAATAATGCTTAGCTGGAGTAGGACCACATAATGAGAAGAGGCTTCCTTTCTCTCATTCCTTTTCTCTCCTTCTCCACTTCTTGTTCGTTACTTCGTTCCTCTTTTAATGAACTGATAATTGTACTAATTAGTTTAATTCGCCGCGGTGACAACGAAGGAAGAGATGTGTACATAACATAATACATTTCATGACGACGGAGACGGTGGTGGTGGTGGTACTGGCGACGATGATGATAATAATTACAGTAATACTTATAACAAGGTTTTCTTTTACTTTCCAGGTTTTGCGTCGGTGACCGCTTCTACCTTTGTGATAATCGTATACTGTGTGAGTACGACTATGAGGAACGGATGGTGTTTGCCAGTATGAATTCTGGAACTAACGGATCAGTACAAAATCTGAAGCAGAGTCGACAAGTCAATCACATTCCCCATGTATGAGTAATTTCTGCTCACTTTCTATCTCTACCTCTTTAGCTCCAACTGTAATTAGCTTAATTTCAGACTGTCAGATATTATATTAAGAGATGTCTACAAATGACTGTTATAATTCGAGATTTTAATTAAACGACGTGGAGTCACTTTTAACTAGCTCTGTAATTTTGACGCTCATTTCTAAATTTTTTTGTAAAGTAAATATCTTCCTTTGTGTGTTTATAGGGGGCACAGCCTGGCTCAAATCCAATCCATATGAATAGTGGTGGTGCGATGAGCCCTGGAAGGAATCAGACCATGAGGACAAACGGAGTCGTTGCGAATTCTGAGTGATAGTTCCCTAATTATTGAATGTGGGTCGTTTGATCACCATCAATATAATCATGAATGCCAAAAAACAAATAAAACTTTTTTTATTCCTGAAAAGAAGTCACACAAAGAAGGAAAAGAGCGACGCGAAGTTCAGATAACATACACGCGCACGTTGTAAAATCATTTGGCTAATTTACTTACTTACTTATTTAAGTATACTTCTGATCCAAAATCATATGGGTTAAATAAATAATGAAATGCGTTACTTAATTAAGGAAACACAACAATAAGAAATTAAAAATAAATGACAGGTTAAGAATTTTTACTGTTTAAGGTGCAGATTTAATCGCAAAATCAACATTCTCATTTTGAAATTAGTTAATTAGTAACCTGGTTACGATTAGTAACAATGAGTTAGTCAATTCAAGTCATGTTAAAGTAGAAATTAAATGAAATTGTTCTGCAGTTAGAATAAATTGTAGAAAATCAGCGAAAAAAAAGATATTGACTAGTCGTTATGTAAAGGAAGCTACCATAATTATAAATTGTCACTGTAAGAAGGTGCTGTGTGTTTTGAGATGCAAAACGTTATTCGTTCCGAGAACAAACAGCATATTAGTAATGATTTGATTTTGATTTCCTGGAAGCATCAAATATTGCACACCGTCATAAGCTTCATTTTCGTCTTCCTCTTCTACACTGAAAAATAATGGGAAGGAAGAAATTGTCATTTTATGCTTGCTGGCTTGTAAAATCGTTTTCAAATGGGAGTTCATCCACAGCATTTCTTATTTCTCCTTCTATTTTATACCACTTCTTCCTAAGCCACCTTATTGTTGAGCGAACGATTGCAATTGCAATTGTAACTTTTATAAAATGCTAATAGTTACGAATTCTTAAGTCGAAGAATAGAAAAGAACTTTGCTTCCGTTATTTCTATCCAAAAAACGCCAACAACACAGAATGAATGTCCAAATAATAGCTCCCCTAATAGTCTGTGAGAAATCTGTAAAAAAAACTAACGCGCCCTCGTGCTCGTCGACACAGAAGACGCATTTAGCTCGCGGGGAAAGAGCAAAAGTTAAAAGGCAAAGCAGCGGATGAGAGCTGGTGGCCAAACATATGTACATGTCTTCTAAAAAAATATTCGAGTAAGCTCCAACCCTCCATCCACCAACACAACAATAAACGATCATATTTTTCCTCCAAGGAAAGCTCTTTTTTATTATTATTAGCGCTGTTTTGTGGTTCTCTACTCATATCATCATCATAACAGAGTACTTCCTGTCCTTTAAATTCATTCACGGCGGCGTCGGCGGTGGTGGCTTTTACTTAAATCGTTTAAAAAAGAGGCATTGAGAAAAGAATGAAAGAAACATTCAACCAAAACCAAACACACGACATTATTTTCTGCTTATGATTATGATCCCGTGAATGTGCTGTTATGCAATGCACAATGCACACAATCCTATTTCAATTGTCATTACAATATAATGCTGAATACCTATTCAAGATAACTGCGGCGAGTGAGCCTCTCTCCCAGCAGCAGCGCCGCAAGCACAAAGGGAGAAAGAAAAAGCAGTAAAGGAAAAGCAAGCGAGCTATTGCTATTACAGAACCGATTCAGACTGTTAAGTGTACACATTTTTCCACTTAGTATTCTTCTCTGAAGAGCCATTTTAAAACGTTGCTTCGGGCTTATAGCTTTCCTCCAAATTGACTCAAGAGGTCATCAAATTCAAAGGAAAATCTATCTACAGACAAAAATCAAACACTTGAGAGACACAATTCTATAATGGGCTCATGTTATGTTCTTCCACTTGATCTTTTTTATTATTGTATTCGCATTTACGTTTTAAATTGCTAATTATTGGGGTAAATAAATGATAGGCTTTACACTTTGCGACAAAACTCTGCGTTTGAAGGACGGTGAGCAGCATTTGAAAAAAACAAACGATGTTAATAATTCTCGAGGGTAGAACTTAATTGTAAATTGTTGTTTAAAACATGAATTGCAAACTATTTCTAGTTTTAGTTACGAGTAAATTGAATACATTTTAGACAATCGTTTTAATAAAATAGGATAAACGTTAAGCGAGAATCCAGCATTGCGTTGTAAAACATTAAGTCTTTTTATTATTTTAATCGTAACTAAACATTAAAATTATTATTGTAACCACATTGTAACTTAAGCTCTGTAAAATGAATAACTTTGCAGCTAATTATTTGTCATTTCCTAAATTTATTTACGTTCTGTTGAATGGAAAATAAACAAATTTACACTGGAATTTTAATTAAATAAGAAACAAATATTAATTATTATTCAAATAAAATTGTGTTAGATTACGGTCTGTGAAATAAATAAGTAATAATTAATAATGATGAAAAAATTTAAACTTTGTCTCGTTTTCAGAAATTATTGTCATTCAAATGTTAAAATCATTTTTCACTGTTGAAGGGTTCAAGACAAACGTTTGTCTTAATAGTACACAGTGAATGGTTTTGTATTAACTTTCTTAAATTTCAATTTCAACTCAAGTATTTATTATACTGTTAGACCTTCCTTCGAAGCGAAAACTCGCTTAAGTGCAATTTACAATGCATTTTTTTATTTCTGATTGCCAAAACAGATTACGCTAAAACTTCGGCATGTTATTTGACCATAATTACATAACACTTCTTGTAAAAGTATTTACTACTATGAAAAATGTTATTTTTCTCATTTCTTTTATCATTCTGTTCAACATAAAAGAGCGTTGTGCAATATAAAAACCGTCGCGTCGAATTGCTTTAAGAAGAAGTCCAAAAGTACTTTGAGCGCATTATTAAAGTAGCTTAATACAAAAATTGCCGCATCATCATCATCCTGTAAAAGAATTTGCAGGAGGAGAAATGGAGTGGGCCTCGCGCTTCTCTTATTTTCTTTCTTTCCGTCTTTACCTTTTCCCCAACCAACTTAACGTAAGTAATAAAGTTGCAGCTGTCAGCTAGTTATAGTCATTTTATTACATTCAACTTATGCTTACTAATGTGGTAGCGGCGAGATTCATGGCTATGCAATGCATTTTACTTAACAAAATACTTTATATTATACCTTCCTTCTCTTCTTCTATCCACCTCAGGATTCTAAATGCAAAGTTGTTTTTTTCAGAGGTGTCATGATAAGGGTTGTTCTTCAACAAGAGGCATGACGAATGTTGATGTTTCTCGTCTGTGAAACCTCCAAGGACCAACATGTATGCATTCTAAACATTCATCTACTTTAAAAGAAAATAAAATGGAGAAGGAAAAAAGTGAAAGAAAGAAGAAAATTTTACTTTTAGTTCTTCTTCGTCTTCAACCACCACCATCCAAAAAAAACTTTTTTTTCTCCTTTGGGGCGAACAAGGAAAAGTTAAAATATTTACGGGGAAAGAGCTTACTTTGTGGAATTCTTATTTTCAAATAGTCTGGAATTGAAAACTGAAGTGAAAATATGCCAAAGAAAGGAATTGTTTCTGAAGAAGAAGAAAGTATTTTACTAATTTCAAATTACATTTCATGGAATGAATGTTATGTTCTTTTCTATTCCCAAATAATTATTTTTGGTCATTCATTACTATAAAGATTAGTTTCATATTTTATGTATTGAAGAAACGAATTTTGTAGAAAGTATTTCCACCTTTTGTAGAAGGAGATCAAACAAAATATTTGAAATCTCTTCTGTTCAGGAGCTAAAATTATTTCAAAAAGTACAACAAAAGAAACAAAATTCCAGTTGAAAGTTATTAGGTTACATACCTGACCAAACTGCCAAAAAATTAACAGAAAATACGATGCTTGCTTAACCACCCCACTCACGCAAACGTATCAAAGTACAGATATAATACATAGTTCCAAACATTGTTTAGAAGACCACATTTATATTTTGTGGAAACTGGAAAATGAGCTCCTTCTTCTCTCTCTCTCTCTCTCACACACACACACACATTCCAGTAATGATATTCTCAGCCTTTTGTTCAGCCTCAAAGCGGGATGATTATAAATACATTTATATTACACCGGGAGAAGCGGTTAAATCACAGTAACTTCATAAATTTTCATGATTTATGACATGTTCAATGACATTTCCCCCTTTCTCTTTTTTATCCCACTTCAGTCATCATCATCAGCAGCAGCAGTAGCAGTGGCAACACCAACATCATCATAACCACGTGAGTGAGAGAGAAGACCTTTGAAAGAAAAACAAAAATAAAAGTACGTACATAGTTACATTCTCCATTTGTTATGTATAAAATAAAGTATCCCGACTTTTGCTCGACATTACTTATACATTTTTGTATTCTAATGCAAACCACCACCACAGCCATCATCATTTTAGAAAATCTCTTTCTTCTTCTTCTTCTTTTTCTCCTCCTCCTCCTCCTACTTATGAGTGTCTCCCTCATTTATCCTGTTTATTTAGATGACTTGACGAGGATGACTTCTGAATTCAAGAGTAACAACAACAAGAACAACACGACGTGCGTACCTTCAAGTTGCATTTACTTGTGTAGAGAAATTTTTAGAAAATTTTGATAAAATGAGAAGCGATCATCATTTTAACTTGATTTTGAATATTGAATGGGAAATGAAGCAACCAAGAAAGAAAATCCTTTTCTTTCTTAAATATTTGAAACAGACAGCGCAGCATTTGCTATACAAAGACCCTTCCATGAAATATTATGTCATCTCTTTTTAAAGATATTTTGAAGAATGATTGCATTTTCCTCTCTTTATTCTTCACAAAATATCATTTATTCTTAATGGGGACCAAGTGGAAATCAATCCTCTCTCTTGCGCGTTTTCTTCCTTTCTTTTTCTCTTCACATTATTTATGTAGGCATTACCTCTTGCTCCCTGTAGAAGAAAGCATTATGATGCATGGAATATATTATCTAATCTAATATAAATATAATGTACTGCTGTTGCTGCTGCTTCTGCTACTGCTGCTGTTGTTGTTGTCGGTGTTGATATTTGTATTCCTAAGTATCTCGCTGGTCTATTCAGTCATAATTCATGGAGAAGAAACAACTGTTGTTGTATGAATGGCAGTCACTTTGGAAAAAAAGGAAGAAAGTGAAGATGGGTGCGTGGATAGAGTAAAGTAAAGAAAAGCATAGACATACTATTATAGAGGGTGAGCAGAATGGCTTTGGTGATGCTGATGATGATGATGATGATAATGATGAGGGATTGCAAGTCTTTAACTTTGATTCACTTCCCCGTGACACATGCCGCTACCACTATTAATGATGATGCCAAGATATGACTCCATTTGGCCGGATATGAAATGATCATCATCCTATGTGGAAACCAGAAAGCCATAATCCACGTCAAACGTTGTTGGAAAGACTTGGAACCTCCAACAACAACCAAACTAAACCACCACAACCATCTTGTATTTACTAAAGTACGCAACACAACGTAATTCCTTTATTTGGATCAAACTAAATCACATTTTCCACTAGTAATAACTCACATCACTGTACATAAATAGATTCAACTATTATTTCTCATTTTCCTTTCGCTTCCAGATAATAATAAATAAATAGTTTACTACCGGAGGAAAGAGAACTGAGGAGAAAGCGAGACCACTATCATGATTATATTATCATTATTATGATGATGATGAATAACGACACCCTCCCTCATCCGTCATTTATTTTCAAAAGTGTACAACTCTTTCCCACAAAAACTTTATCCTTTAACCAAAATTATTTTATTCTTATAAAATGCTCTCGCCTGTCATATATTTTCGAAAAGGTTAAAGATTTAACTTTACTTCACATAGAATTTTCTTTACAGGGAAAATTTACAGTATTTGTATTCGTTCCTTCTTATTATAAATCAAATAAAAACAATATGCTTGGTTAAAACAGCTGGTATTACGTAGAATTAAACAGAATTTGGAAATTTAAAATATTTTTTATTTTGTCCTGAGTTTTATTTCATTTTGGTTTGACAAAAAATTCAACCTTAAAGAAAAAAAACAGTGATTGCCGCAAACCAAACTCCGGTAATTATTTCCACGTGATAAAACTAAAGAAATGTAGCTTTTTTCTGGAAATAAAAATCTGGACAGTAAGTAATATTATGATGATAAGATTGATACAGCCGTCTTCTTCATAACCGTGAAAGCTGTACTAAAGAAGAAAAAAATATTATGTGGGATTTGTTTGTAAATAGGTGGTATCAGTTAATGCGGTTTTTTGTTTCATTTCATCCCTATATATAAGCAGAATCGTTTAGATAGATAAGTTCAAAGTTAAACGGGGGAAATTCTGACCTGAAATTTCATAAAAGAAAGAGACTCAATAATGTAAAGCAAATAAAAATATATTTGACTTCTTCTCCATCCATTTTTTAAAGCTGATGCGATGCCAGCTTTATATAATATGATATGATGATTTAGTAATATAGTATATATCATGTTCCTTAATCGACTACTCCAAAAATGTTTAATGTAGTGTAAGTCAAACATTGATTCAGTTAAGTACGCTTCACATCACATCTCTCCATTTTTTTCTCTTTTCTTTTTCTTTCATAAAATAAGAAAAAAAATTGGTAAACATCTCCTCATGTCACAGAGACAATAACATCAGCAGCAGCAGCAGCACAACAGAAATATTCAAAAGAATATTATTATGGTGCATCAAAAAATGACATTATTTTTTTCTTATACAATTTAGGAAACATGCAAGGGTCTAGGGTAAAATAATGACATCAAAAGAGCAACATTAATTTACATATTTTTTCCTTTACTCTAGCTACGTTTACGTACAGTTAACCAAACCTATATTTCATCGTTTTTATTTTATTCTTTTATTTTTTAGCATAAATAAACATTGAAATATGTATTTTAACCTCAATATTTTTATTTTTTCGATCATTTTATTTCATGACAATAAAGCATCTCTTGAATTTTTTTGTACAGAATATAATAATACTATGCAACGTCGTTGATGTTCGCTTTTATTTATACGAAACACTTTTAACCCATTTTGTAACTCTGTCACGAGATAAATACTTGTTAGCCAGAGAGATCTATCTGGATTCCGTTTAATACGGGCAATAATGGGAATATTTGCGCAAAGGAATAATACTCAATGGGGAAAGCTAAGAGCACTAAGGCACTACAACATTCTGTTGTTGTAGAAGACGATTCACCCCTATCAACATCGCAACTTATGCTTAAAGTTTTCCCCGCAACTCACTCTTCTCTCCACTTTTACACACAAAAAAAAATTTCCTCGTGGAAAGAAAAATAACGAGATCTGGAAAAAAGGATCCAGATAAAAAGGTATCCTTTTTACTTATACTGGATGAATATGATGAGAAGAGCCGGGACGACGACGACGACGTCGGTGATGATGAGGATGAGAAGGACGATGATGGAATAAAAGAAGAAAAGGGGGAAAGCGATTCCACAAGAAAACTACACACTTAAAAGATAAGCTGGTCGCATTGTATGAAAGACTGGCCTCAGAAAATTTTTATGCATTTTGAACAGTTTTTTGCTTATGGAAAACGAAACTGAAGAAAAATAGGTTGGATACATCATGCATGAAAGTCTTTTGTGGTCAAAATAACAATATTGCTTAAATAAGCCAAGGAAATTTTATTGTTAATTCAAATATCAAATAATGCAGGCAAACTAAACTAAAGAGATAGAGTGTGCTTTACTTGTATGAATGTTGCATTTTGTGTAATAAAATAGAATAAATACATTACATATTACTTAGGTTGTGCGTTATTTGCGGCAAAGTTTCAAATCAAGCTTTTGGGTTACGCAAGCAATAGGAAAAGTGGATATCCGCAGAATCATTATCGCCACTTTCGAGCTCACTCATGAATTGAAATTAAGAACTGTAATAGAATGACGATATGATGATGATGATATGACTAGAAAGATTTATTTTGCTGCTCTGTTATTCTAACATTTTCGGGTTATTTTCTTCATCTGATGCAGTTTCACTTCATCATCTGATAACACGTTAGCGGTGCGGTGGCAGATGAAATATAAATGCAAATCCTGAAATTATTATCACGTAGTGTAGACCGCATTATTTATTTAATAGTGAATGAAGTTTATTATCAAGATAAGTTGTTTTTTGGGTTTCTCCACCCAGTAAACAGTTACTTTTGCATTGCATTTTGTGTAAACAATGTTTGTCAATTGGTCTTATACCAAGATTTGCTCTCACGGATCCGAAAAACAAATAAATAATCCACAACAGTTCTGCCAACGCAGCGATAGCGTGACTAACAATGAATTCTTAGGGACTCGCCAGCTCTATAATATATTCATGATGGAGAATGACTTGTCAAAACCATTATCGAATCATATTCATCTGTCAAAATCAGAGAGTAAAATAAAATCATTAACATTTACTCTATGTATTGTTGCGGCGTGGCAGTGAAAGTTTTCCTTTAG
>JAHZNJ010003028.1:0-15250 GCA_027744475.1 Lepidocyrtus cf. sotoi NNG-2020 | reverse complement strand
AAATTACATTAATTTGAAGGAGTTAATAAGAAGTTTTCGCTAGAAAAAATATTTTTTAGCTCGCCACGAGCTGACGTTTGTTTATAACACTGTAAATATATAGCAAATAAACATTTTTACTAGCAAACACATGAATTTATATAAAATGTTGCTTAATAAGACAAAATACAGATAAAATAAAATAAACTTACAATGTGAATTAAAAATCTTTCCGGGTTTTGTTTTTTTGTTTTGTACGCGATATGGAAAAATTACAAACCTTCTGCTACAAGTTGCAATGAAAAGAGATTGAATTCATCATAAAAAGTAGCGTATTAGAAAACAACGGCATATTTCAGAAAATATAAAATAAATTTATTTCGATTTCAAATTCCGACTTGATAATGATAAGAAAACGCTTTAGACAATTATGGCGCAGGAACTATAAATCGCTGCGCAGAATTTAGCAATCCGTACTGGTCTTTTCTAACTTCCGGAGTTTCGAATCGTGCTTTAACTTGCCAAGATCCTGGGCTTGCTCTAACGTCAAGAAGATTTTGAAACTCTATTTGTTCAACATTATCTTTGAACCATTTGATTTCCAAGAACTCCCCGGAAATTCTCTTATGAACGGGTCGGAATTGCCCAAGCTGTAAAGTTTTTACGGAAACTAATTTGGATCCATCTGCTTCAGCTGAATCTGGAACAATTACTTCATCAATAAGGGTAAGCTTTGAGAGAAAGTTGATCCACATTCCTTCCTGACAAACTGGACAGAATCGCTCATGCGTCATGTTTCTCATAAGACATCCCGCGTTTGTAGGTCTGTAACTCTTCCTCCTCCAGTAATTCCAAGTTGGGTATGCTGAAACGTACGTATTATCCTTGTGGTATTGGTCCTCATCCCCAAACTCGTGCAGAGCAATTGAGCAAATCATTGTTGCTATTTTTGGGCTCTCGGAACGAGTTTTTGCTCTGACTATTTTTGAAATACAGTCAAATTAGCATTTAATTTAAATGGTTTGCTTCCTCATTTGCATAGAAAAATAGTAGAACATTTTTAAACGCTCTTACTTGCAAAATTATGTACTCCACGAGAGAAACCTTCGTCTTTTGACCAAATATAAAATTCACGGTCTTTCGAGCCAGTGGATTTCCAGGGTAAAACTTCTCCGTCCAAAAGGAATTCAATTGAATCCTCTTCTGCAGCAGTAACAGACACAGTCATTTCCCAACGATTGTATTTCCCGTCGGAGACAAAAGTGTAGTTGAATGGTCGTTCATGCAAATCTTGCCACGGATAAGCTAGAATTCTGTACATGGATCGTTCCTCCTGTTTTGCTCCGGAAAGCCAATGATCCCAACGGAGATTATCTAATGAACGCGCCGCATTAACTCCAAAGTATGAATATCCATTATCGTATTCCTTCAAAAATGGTTATTTAAAACGCAAATTATTATCAAATCCTGCGTTACGATTTTTGAAATGATATGTTCAATGTAAAAATATCTGTTTTTACCTCTCCAGCAACTAGAAAATTGTGTCCCATTTCATGTCTCAATACAAGTTTTCCTGTTGAATTACTACTGGTGAAAATGACAAACTCTCCACCAAGTCCTCCATAATATTCGTCATTTCCCATTAAACTGGGGTAATCGCAGGCATGCGGTCCAGTCAACTTACAAACTTCTCTTGCATATTTAGCATTCCCTGTAAATACAGCTCTCAACTGTCCCCTCTCTCTGTATAATTTGAAAGGAGTATCCTTTGGCCCGTCGTATCCAATCCCGGATTCAGGACTTTCTACGTAAATAGCCCAGATATTGAAAAGAGGAAGGTAACTTCGGAAAGTTACACCTTCAAACATTTCCTCAACGAATCCATCAATATCCATGAAGAATTTTTCTCGCTCTTCTTTAGTGTAACCATCTCCCATAAATACCACATCGATTCGGTTTTGGGGATCTCCACTGTCAACTATTTTACGCACTTCGGGAACATTCTTTTGACCAACTGAGCGCCGATTATTGTTGTGAGTTGGAACTGCTTTACTTGACACTGTGGTTTCGCAATATTTGGACAAATTTTGATCCAATAACTCTTCATTTTCTGCGTATATTTCTAAAACGGTTGAAGGGTACGTTTTCTTATCGTCTGCATTTTGTTCGGGGAATCTTACTGCTGGTGTAACTTCTACTTTAACTCGGTTGTAGTTTCCAGCTTGAAGCCCTCGAAAGTTTGGCAAGAAGGATTGTTCGAGTATTGTGCATTTGCTGTCGCTTTCGGATTTCTTAAAAAGTTTTATGTAATGGACTTGGCCAACTCTAAAAAATATTTATCAAAAGAGAATTATAGTGAAAGGAATTTTTATGAAAGAATTTTCGATTAAATTGAAATTGAAAGTAATTACATGCAAACGACCAAATTGAAATACAAACACAACGGCAGAAATAGCTTATTAGGTCCCATTTTGCAATTGTGTTTCACTCTTTTGTACTATGCTATGTGAAATGATAGAAACTGCCAATTTCTTTTCCAAACAAAAATCTTTGTTTGGTTGTTCTTCCATCATTCGCAGTTTCAAAAGCTTCTTTTATACAAACGTTGTTTAATGATAAAGCATAATAGCTCCTTCAAATATTATGCAAAGAGATACACGAGGATGCGTAATTGAAAAAATCCTGCAATTAGCCCGGTATTATTTTACAAGTCATCTTGAGTGAGGTTAAATAGAATGTTTTGCAGTACATGAATAGCAAATTAAGGTTAATTAGTGACGCGCCCATTGTGTGTACTGCTTGAGGTATTAAATTAATAGACAAAATGATCTTGAGACCGATTTAGTCCTTGCAAAAAAGGATGAATAAAAAGTCAATCTTGTTGTGACTTTGCGCATGTGCCAAACAAACCTAGCTAAAATTGCGCATCGGAAATTAGCTTCCATTTTGAAATGTTGCTTGCAGTAATTATATCACATTTAACATGCACAATGTTACGTTACATGGCGTCAGATTATATATTACGTAGAAAATTTGCCGGTGCCACATGAGGAAAAACGCATAATCTTCATTCCTAATTCATTATCGCAAAATTATTTTATCATCATTATGCTTTTATTATAATGCACTGTACCTATAAAAGAAAACATAAAAGGGCATCATTTTGATTAAAATAAACCGGTTGTAATCACATCTTTATAATCAATCAACTCTGGACAAATACAAAGGCGAATCAGAATGTAATCCAATAATTGATTATGGATGATTAATCAAAAACAAGAACTCTCAGCATTTAAATAGTTGTACTTACGAGTGTTACCACCCATAACCATACAAAGAGAAGCATTACTAGGTAGATGTCGTTATCATTTACTCAACTTACCCCTTGACTTTAAAATTAAAAATCTCCATCCATACAAATCTGAATAAATCAAACTGATCCATACATAATACATAATATTATGTCACTATGTCATAGAAGAAGTAAGAAGTTTAATCAACCCCACCCATTTAACATTTAAATGATTTATAGAACGTCTACCGATGAATTAAAAATATCACATTTTGTTGGAAACAAAAGGATTCATGCTGCTAGTAAGGTTGCGATTTTGAAGCGCACTCATTTTTTTCATTTGTTTCTTTCCATAACACACTATGCAAATGACAAGCAAAACTGGGAAACTAGAAAGGAATTTTCAGTGCTTTATGTATTGTTCCTATTATATTACATACATACAAGTAGCAACCAAACCATGACTATACCATAACCCACGAATCTAATTTAACCTTGACCATCAGCATTTAGAATTCTAAAACGATGCAATCTACTGCAAAGACTGACTGGCTGACTTTGTCAAAGTCATAAAGTTTTACAATCCCTGAAAAAGTGTGTGCACGCATTCGGTTTTCAGTAGAATTAAATTTTTGCCATCCAACATGATCCAATATTCATTCACAAACACATCCGAGCGGAAGTGAAAGCGAGATTATTTGCAAGCAATAATAATGTTTCTCGGTGACGGAAGAAGTTTCTCTCGGTGCATGTGATGTGGTAATCTGATCTGCATGGTGATATAGACACATAAAAATATATTAAAATGCAATCAGCAATCTCGTGTCAGCAACATCGAATGTATTCAGTCCTGGGACACTCATTCAGTTAACGGTTTTAAAATAACTTTGAATCTTACAGTCTGCAATTTTCCATAATTCGTACGAGTAGAAAAGTTGGCAAGTTGTATTGAGTTGAGTGAAAGAAGACAAGCAAAAAAGTAAGCATTAAATCAATTGAAATTGAAACAAGCAAAAGTAAAATACATTATTTATATGTTATATACGATACGGCATTAGGCAGGTATGGTATAATCCAACATGAAATTAAACGAAGAGATCAAATTATTTTTGTTTACCATATAGACCTGCTAACGATGGCGCAATTACTACCAAAGATACGATTGAACAATGGGAAGGAAATACCACTATTTGGTCTCGGAACTTGGAATGTATGGAATAAGTACATATTTAACAAATCATTTAACGTTTTAAAATGAGTTTAAAATGAAGATTTAATTATGTATGTTCTAAAATGCAAAGTCCAAACCTGGAGAAGTGACTCAAGCCGTGCAAGATGCAATCGATGCTGGCTACCGCCACATTGACGGGGCTCATATTTACCAGAATGAGGCTGAAGTTGGAGCTGGAATTCGAGCTAAAATTGACGAAGGTGTTGTGAAGCGTGAGAATCTCTTTGTAGTTAGTAAGGTGAGCAATTTGAATGCAATAATGCAATGGTTGTATTTCGTTTTCAATGATTTTTTTTGGTTTAATAAGAAATAAATGCAAATTGGAAAGTTATCGTCCATTTTTTAATTGTTATTTGTCACTTAAATTTCTATATTTCTACAAAAAAATCTTAGGCACGTTTGTGCACTTTTTAAAAATCTTCTCGCCGCATTCATCATATTTATTCATTACTACTTGTAGGTTGAATGTCATCCTTATCTGAATCAGAGGGAATTGATCGACTTCTGTAAATCAAAGAACATTTCGGTTACTGCTTACAGTCCATTTGGTTCTCCGGACAGGCCATGGTATAATAAATTAATAATTTAAACTTCATTTATTGTAATTATCGTAAATGCATTTGATTACATTTTAATTCAATTAACGATATTGCATTCAAACAGGGCTCAACCTGGCGAACCAAAGTTACTCGATGATCCACTGTTGGTTGAAATCGGGAAAAAGCACAATAAATCAAGTGCTCAAGTTATTTTGCGTTGGATGGTAAGAATAAGAATTATTTTAATTATATTTCGATGTTCTAATTTCTGTATTTTTGGCTTCAGTTTTTATTTTCATTTGTTTATTATAATTTTATTTACAGATTCAACGAGAAGTGATTGTCATTCCCAAGTCAGTGAACAAAAACAGAATCGCGGAGAATTTCAACATCTTTGACTTTCAACTGAGCAATGAGGATATGGATGTAATATTTTCCATGAACCGTAAGTGGCGAGCAGTAGGAGTGGAGCAATTCAAGGATCACAAAGACTACCCATTTAACATTGAATTTTAACTTAAATACCGAAACGATCTCTCTAGCTCTGAATTTAAAAGAGCAATCGATTGCACTTACATGTTGAAAACAATTTAATACATTTTTGATTCAAGATTTTATAATACATTTTGACTTTTTAATTACATTAGTACAAGCGTATATTTAGTAAAACCAATAAAGACAAAAATAAAATAAAATGTTCCTGAACTAAAAGTTTGATGATATTTCTACAAATTCAGTTTAGTTTTAATATACTCAATTCAAGTTAAAAGGTTTGCAAAATACTCAGTGATATTTTCAATTCTTTAAAAATAAAATGTTTTACTTGAAGCAGAATACATTCGTTGTTTGGATTTATAAAAATAACGTGAATATCAGTTCATAACAGTAAACGTGAATTTGCACGTTTATTCGTTCCGTTCAGTTACGTACGACAATTTACAGATGTACTTTGCTATAGCAGAAGTAGAAACGAACTCCTTCCGGTTTCATTGTTTTGCCAAACTTTCTAAAAAAACTTTACAAATAATTCGCTCTTGCTTTCAATAGAATGTTTCAATGAAAAGGTAGGCTTTGTAGTTGAGTAAGGGTAAAGCATGCAAGACAAAGTTTGATTTACATATCTCCGTACAAATTCAGGGCGTAGTAGGTAAGGTTAATGTAATATTTCTTATATGTTGCTAATATCAAACGCATTTTCCAAATTCTACTTGTACATCTAGTACAAATAAGTAATAAAAAAATTTAATTACTGCTGTGACTTTTTGTGTCAACGATGTAGTACTGCTTGTATTCACCTTCAGTCTTCACAAACGAAAGGGTTGCATCTCACCATGAATGTTTTTTATAGTTTGCAAACAAACGTCAAAATACAAAAGTTATTTGTTGTTTCTGGTACTTCACAAGACCCAAAGTAGCTCATTATTATTTTACTTTACTGGGTCCCCAAATCTTGTTTCCTTCATGGATGAAAAATGGAAAAACGCAACAGCAAAGTTTCCCTCACCCGGTTTTCTAGTCTCCACACCTCTGCTTTTAATAAGTGAATAGGTTTAATAATAAAAAATGAGCTGAATAAAATAAGCAGCTGTAATCAACTTCTTTCGAGCGATTTAACACATTATCGTATAACAATTGACAGACAACAACAACTCGTACCCTTATACTTTTTTATTCCTTTCATTTCATTTATACCCGTCAAGAGACGATGGGATAAAAAAAGAAGAGAAAATGCAGCTTGCATCTTTTGAGTTGCAGTTTAGTAGATGATACAAACATCACGGAAGGGGACCTTTTTTATTATTATTAAAAAAGGTTGCCCATTGAGCCCTTACCACCACCCTTTTTGCTGCTTGCTTACCCACCACGAATATTAATGATAATGAGTAGCACATACTTGTACTGGATACAGTTAACAATGCAACGACTAAAGAATGAAACAAAATTGATCCTTAGTTCATAGTTCGTAGTCTGTATTCATTCATGTTTGCTCCTTTTCACTGTTGCAATGATGAGATTTCTTTGGAATTTTTATTTTATTTGGTTGACAAGAGACAAGCTCAAAACCTTCATTTCAGAATATAGATGAGAAACCTATTAATAAGTATTAACAATCAGAAGAAATAATATCAAAGGTCTTGGTTAGATAATCAAATTTCAATTGATTTTACTGGGACGGAAATGGTCGGGATACGGTTTGCGATTGATAATTTATTTTCATTGGTCCATTCACATACAATTGTGTATTGTAGCTCACTGCTAGATCATTATAGTGAGAAAAATAGTAAACCTACTCATTCCCTTATTTTTTGGTAAATACATTAGTCTTTTTATTGTCAGCATTGTCATTTTTCTGGTAAATATGTCAAAAGTACTAAAAAAAGGGAAGTTTATGTTTGATATGGTGAGACTCCATTTTCAAAAGAAAACTGAAACAAGTTATAAAGGGTTACTTTTACAATGTACAACTTTCCGTTCGTTACCTTTCACTTCGTTTCTGTTTCATGTCATTATTGATATAAAAAAGTGACATAATGAACAAGCATGTTACTTTCATTTGATAAATTCCTGCCAAAATTCAAGTTTCAAAATCTCAACGATGATGGGACGATGAAAGAACAGAATTTCAAACGAAATTGAAGGTTTCATGACTCAGTGCAATAACATTTACGCATAATCTACTGTGAAATCTAGCATTTATATAAGAAATCGAGCAAGGAAATCCTCGTATCCTGTTTCACTAATCCTAATTAGATCTTTTACTTTACGAATCTACGAATGAATTTTGGGTTTTTGTTTTTTTTACTTTTGTCTAAAAAAAACTATAATTCTCTGAACGAAGAAGTTATACACACTTGCCAACTCACTGTTTAGGTACCCAGCAAGGAGCTTTATAAATAAAATATATTCTCATTTCAACTGCCAATTTATTTAAAAGAAATCAGATTAAATATCCAGCTGTATCTAATGCTTCTTTTTCATTTTATAAGTCTGTTGATGGGAGAATGTATCAGTTATCTACCCCTCTCTCTTTGTCTCTTTCTATTTTTCCCGTCAATAATTCATTCCGTTACTATCTACTACTTCAGCAATAAAAAGCTTCAGCTAGAAGCTTTGGATTGGAACTGTATCGAATTTAGGATAGGATTCTGGAATAAATGTAAGCCTGTCATATTAGATTACTGGTTTGACAAAGCGGGTCTGTAAAAGAGATCTTAGATAGTAGAAAAGTAACCGTTTTTTGTTTATTGCTGAATGCTGAGTGCGATATTTTGGAGTAAATGCTGATATGAGCATCGGTATCAAAACTTTACTAATTAGACAAAACAAATTAGCTATCTAAATTGTGGCAGACGAGATCAAATCAAACTCAGGTGCTGTTACATAACAGCTTTGTAGAAATATCGTAATTCGTAAATATAAACATTAACGCTGTTGCTGTCTGTTGCAGATAATGAATATAATATTCGTCGTAATAAAACAACTTTAACTTCCTGGCTGAAACAAAATTAAGATTTTAGTTTCAAGCAAACAATGTTAGCTCTTGGCAAGACAGACATTTGCATATTATTTTGTTTATTTACCTGTTAATGTTGTTGGCATCTTTGGTGTCCTACTGCACATTTTGTTGTCAGTTTTCATCAATTCATAATCAATGCATTGTACTTTAAATGTATCAAAAATTCAAGGAGTTATTATACTGATTTAAACCTCAAAATGCAGAATCCATTTATTGAAATCAAGTTCACCGTGTGGGCATGGGCAAACAAATATATAAAGAGACGAAGTCAAAAGAATTGAGGAAGACCAAGTTACCCTCCCACACGTTTGTTTTGGTTGTCTTCGTTTTGGCGTGTGTGTGAAAAAGTGAACGTAGAATATCCTTATTTGTAGATTGGCAAATGACGATAGTCAAAATTCAATTCACCTTAATAATACTTCACATACTATAAAGTATTTCGTTGAAAAGGATTCGCAATTTTACAATACAATTTTACTTGTACTTGTAATAAGTAACGTTCAGTAAATATTATTCTATCAAAATTCTTTTCTTGTCATCAACGGCGAATAAACTTTATGCAATTGTGTCTGTGCATTGAAGAATTTTATATCAAACAATATAACATTGCTCTTTTGTAACATTGTTGTGATGTGATTATGCAGGTTGTGGTATGCATCAGTAAAACTTTTATTATTCTCATGTAACTGGAACTGAATTTTGATCTACCCACTACCAACTCGTAAAACGATTAACTGTTCGAATGATTCATGACTATCGTAACATATCTTTTAGAAGCAAAAAAATAATCAGACACTAGCTCTTTGTCCGATATCTCACAAAAATATTCTTGTTGATTTGATGGCTCATATGAATTATAAACAGGGTGGAGGACGTATTAGTAAAACCGGCGGCAGTTGCGCAGTAAACAATCCGGTATTTTAAACTCTCAAAAGAACACAATATGCAAGTTAGATAGTTAATTTAAAATGATACATGAATGATGATGTGCTTGCCAAGCCTACCCTACAGCACTAATCAAAACATCCAATTTTCGTTAAGTAATCAATCCTCACAAAGAACCCATCAGACTGGAAAAGTCTTCCTGGGGATGAAACAGCTTCGTTGCGTTGTCTGTCGTACTTATTCGAGAAGATTATAAATTTGAAGAGTAGATACAAAGTAAAACAGCCAGAGAAAATAGTGCGTACGGTAACAAAGGCATAATAATATCGCAGACGGGTCTTGAGTTTTTAATCCGGAATTAAAATTATAATTTAAGCCGATTCTCTTCTTTTATCATATTTTCTTGCTTGAGTTAGCATTGCATTGAAAGTTGAGTAGTAACGTGTATGGTATGATTATAGATTAGATATATAGTATATACTCATAACCGCGTTTACTCCGTACTAATAAATTTTACTATAGATTCCGATTTTTGTTCAGTCTCACCATTTTTTTTAGAAATTCAACCCTTTTCATTCGTTTTAAAATTTCTTTGACAAAAACTAGCTCAATAAATGCTGCCTGCTTCCACACAAAAGACCGAAATGAAGATAAACGGATAATACTAACCTAAATGCAGTAAACAAACGCTCTAACCATTTGTCCATGCATCCAACGCGCAACATTAATGCAAGAGTTGCATTACATTGCATTGTAATAATAGATGACATGCTGTGATAAAACGTTACAGAAGCAGAAATGCAGGAGAAACAAATTCATATCCTGCCTGATTATTTATTGTTAAAAAAGCCGTAGTAGTATCTTTAATACCAGTTGCAGTGCAGTCCCAGTCCGTAGTAGTGCCCAACCAACTTTCATACAAACAAACAAAGCAAAAGGAAATGTTGTAGACAGAGAGAATGAATAGGTAAGTGTGATTTAAATCTTTAATATTATCACAACAAAATGGGAAGATACGAAAGGTAGCAGCAACAAAAATAATATCTTTTACCGTCCCATTTTTTATATATTATTATTGCGCTTCATGCATGGCTGTACTTTAGTTTTGTTGTCTTTTTAATACGTTGCCGTTGTTGTACTTGCATGAAGTGAAGTGTGTTGTGTAAGTCGTGTTATGGGCTCTGTAAAATAATAATGAGCTGGGGAAGAGTGAAGAGTGCTGACCATTTATTTACAGCTTTTTCTGATTTTACCTGAGTTTTCTTTGTAACAAATTCAAGGCTTTTTTATTGCCGGAGGTGGTGGTGGTGGTTCAGTCAGGCAGCAGCAGCAGAGGCAGAACTTTTATCTTATTCTACGTTGTGGGAAACAAACTACTACTAACTGCTTACTACTTACTACTACTATGCATATGCATAGAACTCAAACTATCTTTTTTACCGACCATCATCGTCGCATCATCGTTAGTAAATAAACCCCTTCTGTAAGTATGGCTAACATGTTGCCCGAGAGAAGGTATTCTTTGTAATTAAGTAAGCTGTCCTGCATTTAATTCAACTAAAAACTTTGCCTGTTAGCTGGCAGGCAATGAAATGCAATCGCATAAGAATTAAGTGTTCCAAAGTATAGAAGTGAATCCAAAAAAGTAACATTTTAAGATTCATTTTTACTACCTCATAAAATTTTTGTTACAAGTTGCCTTAAGTCAACCCTTTTCACATATTATCAATGTAAACTTACTATTTTAAAAAAATTAGTGAATAGTGAATAGATAGACAGAGAGACAAACAGATTAAAAATATTATAGCAAGCTCTTGAAATGCTCGAAGAAGTTTAGCAATAATCACAACCATATCGCCGCCCGCCACCTTATAAGACTCATTTTTTGTGTGAGTAAAAAGTAAAGGATGCTTGACTTGTAATAAAGCAAATAGAACAGGTCCTTAGCAAGCAAGAGAGAATCACGCAGGCACTACAAAATTCTTGTAAGTTGTAACTTGTAGTTGTAGCCTCATAATATGTAGGAATATCGTCCTCGACGAATTCGTCATTTAATATTACTGTTACATACCTGCCTACGTAGTTTTCTTCATTTTATTTTACTTCTCAAACTTTCAAATCCATTTGAAGAAGAAAGGGGAAGAAAAGGAGTATAAAGAGTAATCTTTCTTCATTGAAGCTGCACATCCTATTCTAAAGCATTGATAAATGAATACAATACACAATACATGCTCTTACCACGACAAAAGAAGATATGAAGACAAATATAATTTACTTTGTGTTTGTTACTTTTTCAGTTGGATTCACTCTGAGCCATTATTACTTCAACGCAACACTATCAGGTTTGTCTCTTTCCTTTTATCGTAGTAATCGTGTAGCAAACTAGCAACTTGCTCGCAAGTGTGTATGAAATCAACTAAGGAACCAAATCTGATCTGATTATAAACAAAATTTCAAAGACTTTGCTGCAGTCGCTGCGGATTGTCGCAAGAAAACGGTTGTAATGTATAGATGCGGCAGGCAGCTAATTAGTTTTTTTGTATACATGGGGGAAACAACAGGTATGATCAATTCTATTTGAGTTGTTGTGGTAGTGCTTCAACCTGCTTACTGTTACTGTATTAAAAGTTTGAAGAACAAGTTCCTGTTATTTCACTGACATTACATTTGCGCATGAATCGTCGAAAGTAAGTAGTAAGTGGAGCCAGCAAAATTTATATTGGGGTAGTGACTAACTGACAGAGCCAATGAAGGAAATGTGTTAATTTCTATGCAAAACTATACATGCAGGAAATTCATTTGTAAAATTAAATGGCAGTAAATTGTTTGCCACTGTTAATTTAAATCTCTTCTGAGGTCGTTGTCATAATGGTTTAATTGTTGAGCAGTCAAATTCAACCAATTCAATAAAGAAAACTCGAGTGCAATGAAATGAATGTCATCTCTTGAATGCTGCTTAATACTTTATTTCTGGCTGGATTATTGTCTGGATCTGGATGAACAGAAGTGTTTCTGCCTTTAGATTGTATCGTTCAATTTGTGGTTGGTGTTGTTGTGTCCGTGTGATATGCCTACATTGCTGCGGCAGTGAGTGCAATTTTGTAAAAAAAACAAAATTAATGCAAAAAGTTAACAAACGCTGCATATGAAGAACGATTCATTTATAATTGATTAAAGCGTGTGAAGATGAATTCTTTAACTGGTGAAGAGAGCTAGTGAAGTGGAAAAAGTATACGGGCTTCATTTCTTGCCCATAGTGTAGTGTAGTGCTAAACTTGAAACTGACATTGAGAATTAATTAATCATGATGTCACCGACATTTCTTGGAAAACATCTCTGGATGTTCTATTTTTTCATAACCGTGATTTCAGCACAGACGGGGTAAGCAAAAATCTTTCTACAATTAACTTACTTAAAGCAAACTTCAGCCTTGCAAAAAGTTAAATAATAATTAGTTTTCCACCTGTTACTTATAATTAAATAATCTCACAACAACGTATCGTAAACGTCGTTTGGATTTCACTTCTGTTCATGGTTGTATTTGTCATTCATGTTAGTACATACCACTCGCACTCCGACCGCGAACACAATGATGGAGAGTCTTGAAGTTGAAGCTTTTCAATTTCTTGTCGCGATCAGCATATATCGTTCAGCTTCTATATAATATTATGTCTCTACAGTAAAATGAAACAAAGACGTGGGCGGATGGATGATGTGAAGGATAATGATGCAATACGATGAATCTGTCCTTTACTGCCGAAGGCGTTTGTAAACACAGGTGCAAACATAAATCGCATGATCATTCTGCACAGCAAAAAAAAACAATTTCAAGTATTAGTTTCCTGTCGCTGCCAATGTAAAATTTAAATTAAAACGAACACTTTAATATCATAACTTCATTTTAAGTAATATTTGAACTTTAATGTTTATTATGAATTTTACATCGGCGTCGAAAAGTATATTCTTGATCTTTAATGTATGTGAAAGTTATCTAATAAACGATACTGCAAAAAAACCTGTATAAAAAGCATTCGATTCGACTTCTCATTGAACAGTCGGGAAAGTCAGGATTCGGAAATGCAATATTCGATGTTCGCCAACATATTACGCATTTTCAATAATAATTATTTCGTCATCAGAACCGCGAGGGGGTTTAAAATTCATAGTACGTAAAATGACCCATGTTTACACACTGGCAAACACTAAAACACTGGCAAAGAGAATTTATCCAAACTAATCTCATCTAAACCTATTCTAAACTTTTAGCATATTTTTATTTTTCAATTATCGACGGTAACTGTTAGAATTGAAACTGTATACAATCATATTATTTATTCTCTAATAAAAGATTTTAGCAAGTGGTTTGACTTTCTCTTTCATTCAGCAAGCAGTTGGCAGCAATTTACGTTCAAAATTAAAAATAATGCTAACATTAACATGCTACTACTGGTAGTACTCATGCCTCATTTATTCCTTGCATGTGCAAACCGACAAACAGTGCTGTAATTGTCATTCCATTGCCTAGCCCAAAACACAAATTTAATTTAAATTTCACACAAGCCGTGTTTACGCCTGCAATATTACATATTATTGCATTATTCTGGTTACAGAGTCACTGTGTCAAAATTGCAACTGATCTGAGCCTTGGCCGGCATTTGCACTGCATTTTACGTAGATATATCGAACAAAGCTGCAGCATTCGTAGTTATTTGTGGTTAGTAGCATTAAGCATTAAATAAGGAGCTAGAAAAGACATCAAAATGGTTTTTTGCTGTACATCTACAGGTCAAAAGTTGGAAATGAATCAAGTGGAAAATAAAAAGAGAATACAGAGCATGATATATTAGTATCATGGTTAAAGTCATGCAAACGTTCAGCTCTTAAATCACAACATTTCTAATTATCTGACAAAAAGGGATTCATGTTTATCATTGGCATATTTCTCACGAATGATAATAATATCATTTCCATTTACTTAACCAAATGCAATATTGAGAAAATCAAAACATTCTTCCTAATGATCCCCAGTTCACAATATTAAGGGGAAAAAATTATCATGCTATTCGCCGCGAAAACACCATGTGCGTGGGTGTTTGTTTTGTATAAAATGCAAAAAACGCAAATACACATCAAAACGCAATGAAAACGCTAAATTTGCAATTTTATTCTTATTAACTGTTTGTGTGTTGGTTTTTAAGGTCACCTTTATTACCATCGTACACAATAATTGCGCCGAGGACTCTTCGACCTAATTTACCTTACAACGTAGGAGTCAACGTGGAAGCTGCATCGCCTGTTACAGTTGTTGTATCCATCAGAGCAACTCATAGCTCTGGAGGTTCTTCCTCTTCAACACAGCAAAATGTAATAGATCCCAGAGCTGGTTCAAGCCAGTTGATTACACTACAGGTAATTCTACTGCTTAAATGTCATTCTGAAAATGCCCTTCAGCTTTTAACTCTGCTGCAATTGAAAAGTATTTTGGGAAATTGAGTAACATGAACATAATCGTGTAATTTTGCTTTCATAATTATTCAAAACAGAATTAAAAATTTCCCCGTCTAAGATATCGCCTTACTCGACTATTGTAAATCAAAAACATTTTTACTGTGATTTGATTTTTGTTTTTTGTAAGATTACCCAACGCGGACTTTTACTTTAACTGTCCATTGCAGATGATACGTTTAGTTTTCAAACTATAAAAGCGTAATATAACATAAATAATGTTGAAACGCATGCTTTTATAAGAAATTATAATGTACCACAGACGATTTTGGTATTACATACCAGAATGCTGATGCCCATAT
>JAHZNJ010003027.1:0-12373 GCA_027744475.1 Lepidocyrtus cf. sotoi NNG-2020 | reverse complement strand
ATGCGTCTTTAAAGCGGAACTTTGTAGTAATATCGTCAGCATAATGCTCCGATCTAGTATTTCCACCGTTTGCTTGCAAGCGTTTATTATTATTGAGGAAGCATCCTGTTATCGCGAATATGATAGTCTTTTAAAGAAACTTTTTTAATGTGACCGAAGAAAAAAAGTGGAAGAGGAAAAGACGAGACAAGATATGTGTAAAAATGATGTTGCTGATCATTCCTCCTTTTTTATTCCACTGAGAGAGTCCCATTTGAAAAATGATGTTGAACAGAGGAATCCATTTGGAAATCTATTTTGTAGTATTTTAGGAAATTTTTCTTGAAAAGCAAAAAAAATATTTCCGTTCAAAATTTCCTATCCGGATTAGCGTTTTAGCTCTCGAAGAGAAACAAGAGAGATAATCGTAAAAAAAGGATTCATGTTCTCTGCTGTTTCGGATTTATTATGAAAAGGTTGCCAAAAAGCGAGAATGTGTTTTGAAACTAGTGTAAAACTATAAAAGATATTAAGTCTGACTGAAACAGAGAGAGAGAGAGAGAGAAAGAGCTCTCTAAAATAACCTTGTTTACATCCATGTCAATCTTGTAAAGGAGTGAGAGAAAATGAGAGAGAGGAAAAGGAATATTTTTTCAACCATGTTTTGGCATTTGCTAAGAACCTTGTCAAATATTTGAAAAATTGTCGACTCTCATTTGGAACTACATGGGAATAATAAATGTGGTGTAGATCATTGCATAAAAATATTGTGTGTAAAATAAAAATTGAAGAAATCGAGATTTTTTTATTAATACATCCATTTTTTCTCTTTCTGTCTCTCTCCATTTCTTAGTTTGACTGACGATATGAATTTTTGCTGGCTGAGTGAGTTGACGACGCTTTGGCGTTTAGTTTCTCGAATTTTCTTTGGAAATGGTTAAGTTTTCGTCCTTTTCCTCGTTTCGTTTGGTTCATTTGTCACGTAAAAGTATTATTTAGACATTACACTTATTATAATAAATTACGCTAATCCATCTTTTCTCTTATTTCATTTTCTTCACAAGCATGATTTATTTATTACACTATTACCACATTTCAGGCTTCAATCTCTGCATTTTTTACATTCGCAGTAAATACTTTGCATGGATCAAAATAATATCATGCCGTGTCCCTTTCGGCTAGTTTTCCTTTTTTGCATGCTCTTTTCGCATTTATTTCACCTATTTCGATTTATGAATGTGTTTATTGCATGTTTCCCTTCCTCTCTCTTGGTTTTTTTTGTGTAAGATGAGAAACTGTCAATATGTCAATCCACGAGCTCATTTCCTGTAATAAGTCCCTTTACCTTTTTTTATTATAATTTTATACTAAACAACAATACTACGCAAACTTTTACATTTACCTTTTTAGTAATAAACAAACACATGTGGCTCCACTCTCTGCACGAAAAAACAAGATTTGTCCAAATTCATATCATTATAGAAAAATGCTTATTACCTTCTACCATTCCTTAGAAAAGCCTAATGTGTAAATTGTTCTTGTTGTACTTCCCAAGCTAACAAGTTTTTTCTCTAATCGTAACTACTATGCTTCTATCAAGAAATCAGCAACAACAACAACAACAGCAGTAACAAGAAAGTAACAAAAAACAGGACAATGTTTATTTTCAAATTACGTGAACATATTTTTCTTGTGGGAATAAGTGGAAGGCATGCAACGCAACAAAAATGTTAATACAGTTAACAGAAAAATTAGCCGACATACAATTTTGCACACTCACTCACTCACTCACTTATTCGCAAAAAAATATTTTGCTAAAAATGTTTTGTCATGTACCCCGGCGATAAAAAAGTGTTTAAGATAATTCGCGAAATCATTGCAAAAAAGAAAACGACGTGGTGCTGCTGACTGCTGATTCATTTAACAGTAAGTAATCCACATAGTAGTATAAAAAGGTCCACCTTTTTGCGTTTAGAAAGCTGCTGAACGAATATTAAATGGAATATGCTGCTGCTACATTACATTTCAGTCAGAGAAATTTAAAGAAAATGTTCAAAGTTTAACTGTAAAGTTCAAGCTAAATACTTTCATAATAAACTCAACACACACAGTCTTGCTCTTGCTCACTCACACAAACGTTAGCATTTACGAGGGATGAAAACTAAAGTCACAATGAAAAGTGATGGACCAAATAAATGGGAATCTTCGTATCTATTATTTAAAGTACATTTTCCCTTTCCCTTCCATTTCTAAGCATGGGAAGATGAAATCCACCGTTGGTTCTTAAGAGTATGAAAGTGTTGAAAACTTCGGTTCAGAGAGACATTTTTTGTTGGAGGTCAACCAAATAACAATAAAGATTGTCATATACCTATTCAAAGCATTAGCAACGACAACGGCAACAGCCACAGCAAAAGAAACTTCTTCTTTTTCTCCGTTACACTTTCAAACGTGTCCATGTGACCTCAATCCCTGACATTAAGCGATAAGCGAATCTACTCTGACTGAGACTTTGTGGAAAAGAAAACTACCTTCATTCAGTCCAGTGGAAAATGACTTTATATTACTATTATTACCTACTACTCCCGTACGATGAAACGTTACTTACGTTACTGCAACACATACGTACGTACTTTTGCTTTCATAATATTTTTGTATCTTCATCTTTGTAGCCAACATCATCATGGCCGTCGTCACAAAAACTAAAATAAAAAGTTCTGAAAAAAAATCCACACATTTTCTGTCTTTCTGTGACTGTCTTTCTCTTTTTTGCCATTTATGTTATGTTGTGACTTTACTCTCCCTTCTTTACACTCTTTCCATCATTTTTTGTGCTTCTTCTTTTCCTTTTCTTATCTCATTTCGTATGAATTCTGTGTAAAGGTTACATAAACGTTGTTAGCAAACATATCCACCATCACCAGCAGCAACATAACAGATTTACCCGCTTTAACTGTGCAGCATAACCAACCACCACCACCACTGAAAAACTTTTTTCTTCTTCTTTGCTTTCTTCTTGTATGAAACGAAAATTGCTATTTTTATATTAGACAAGTAAAGTAAAGTCTCCTTCTTCTTCTAAAAACTTCAATGCAATGTATGAAGTTAACTCCTTTAAGCAAACGCTTACTCTCATTTTTTGCTCTTTCTTTCTTTCTTCCTCAGAGAAAAAAAGTGAAAGAGAATGGGAGAAAAATGTCGTAGCGTAGTAGTAGTAGTATTAATATTACTACTATGTAGGTATGTATGTGTTGTGTGTGTGTAGAGGCATGTCTTACAAGTAATACAACCTTGGTAGTAGTAGCGTCTTGTAGTAGTAGTAGTAAAGCTTGTTTCCTTCTTTCTTTTTTGCTTTTGCTGCTTTTATTCAACTTGTTGTGTGTGACTTTTTCTTTTCTTTGGAAAAAAGAAACTCTTTTCATGATTATTACACGACCATTACTACTTCTACTACTGCTGCTGCTACAAAAGTATAAAGTCTCTCTCTTTTTTTCTCTCTCTCTTGAAGAATAAAGTCCATTTTCTTTTTTGAATGGGGAGAAAAGTGGGCACAAAGGGCTTGTATGTAGTAACTCTGTCTCTCTATGTTTGTGTAATAGTCATGGTGGCGGTGGTAGTGCTGCTGCTATGATGGTAGTAGGGGCATAGGATTATATTTTTGTGTGCTTTTGCTTTCGCCATTTACTAGGTACTTCCCATCAAGGCTTTCTTCACCCAGAGCAGAGCAGAGCCTTCATCTTTTTCTCTCTATGTGTGTGTGTGTGTAAGGAGAGGAAAGGAAATGAAAAAAGAAGTAAGATATATGTCAACAACATTTGAACTAAAAGGGAAGAAAAAATAACTTGAAGGACTTCAGCAGCTTTTCCTTTCCTTATTTTCACTTTTTTTGTAGAACTTTCTTCTTTTTCTTCTTCGTTTTCTCATCTTATTTATTTGATCATTCTTACACACTCTTTCTCTCCCTCTCTTTCTCATTCTCTCAACAACGCAGCAACGAGGACATTTTTGCCGACATTCAGAATGTTGTTAGAACGTTGTTAGTGCAGTGAATAAAAACTAATGCAATGCATAGTTGTTGACACTGACAAGTTTTTTTCTTCTTTTCTTTAGTATAGCCTTACTTCAGTTCAGTTACTTTTACTCTCTCTCCCTTACATACACACACACACATACAATGCATTTTACAACTTCAATTTATAAAGTTAGCAGATTCGTTTACAGAATGGAGGAATTGATGAAAAGTTAGAACTTTTAAAAAAGGGAAAATCTCTTCTTCCTGACAAAAAATCATTTTATTCCTTCTTTTTTTTATATAGAAAGTCATGAACAGTCTGCCGTCGTATATATTTAATGCAGTAAATCATTTGTGATTTGGATTTAGATTTTGAATTAAAAATTCGAAAGTATCCCGAAAATTTGAAGAAAATTTTTAGAAATAATTTCTACTAATTTTTTTACATTAATCTTAATAAATCAGTTTAAATGTCAAAATCATCCAAAACAGTATTTTTTCTGGATGCTTCCAAAATATGTTGCTAAAGCGTATTTGTTTTCGCTGTCAGATTATATTTTTCTAATGAAGCCAGGCAAAAATCCAATAATCTGTTGGCAAAGACGCAAAACACAAAAGTGGTCCTAGTCAGTACATAAACTTGCATGAGAGCAGAGCAGAGTATTCCAGAAAGCCCAAACGTCAACCCCAATTTTATTTCTTTCTCCGAAAAAATGCCGTATTATTGACTCTCTAAGCCAAACTTTGATCAACTTTCCCAACATTTTCTTTTCCAACTTTAGCTTCTCCACGAGAGAAGATAAGGCAACAACAAAACAAAAGAAAACTCTATGCTGCAATATTTTTAAACTAGAAGAACAAAAAAGACCACAATTTTGTGCTTGACGAAGCTCAAGAAAGAGTAATGAGTAAAATACATACATACTATATAGACTATTCAATATTACTACCAACTTACTACCAGCTAATGTAAGACTTATTAAAAACCTTACAATATATTTATCACGTATAAAAATTGCTTAAGTAGTAAAAAGTATATCCAGCGTGTTTGATTAGGAGCTTTTGTCTAAAAAAGAATAAAAAATATTCACGCTGGGTAACTGCCTCTAGGGATGCATACCTGAACAATCAGAGAAAAGAATAGTAATAGTAATAGTAAGACGCTGACGCTGCCATGCCATGCCTCTCTCTTTTGCTCACTCACACAGCGAAAGAAACAATCACACACACACCACACAATACCTATAAAACCACACATAATAATAATACTTAATAAAAGTTAAAGAAAAACGATCATTTGATGATGATGATGATGATGATGATTAGGCGATGATATAGATTTCAGATAAAAACGACGCCTGTCTCTCACCTGCCACTCATAATGAACATTTATCATCCTCTTCTCTTTCTCTTACTTGTACTAGATTGGAATGCATGCAGAGTTTGCCTTTCAACTTTCAAGGTCACCTTTTTTCTTTTCTTTTATTTATTGTGCTGGAATGGAATGGAATAGAAATCATTTCTTTTTCTTTTCTTTTTTATTAAACTTGATGATCGTATGGGTACTATCGTCCTAATACAAGAAGGAGATTAATTGCCTGCTATTGTTTTAAATGAGTGTATTACCAAATGACTTGAGCATGTAAAGATCATTCGTTTTTATATTATTTTATAAAAAGAAATTTATATTATGTAATATTGTATAATGCGTTGTGTAGTTAAAGAGATGATGATGAATAGTCTTTAAAAAAACTTTCTGCTGTTGGATCGCCATGTTTGTGTAGTATTCAAATTACTAAATTACTTTTTTATGAATGCAATGCGAATGCTTCTCAAGGAGAAAAAAGCTAAAAGAAGAAGTTTTAAGAAGAAATGGTAATTCTATGAGCACGAAGAAGGAGGAGGTTTTATAAAATAAAGTTACGTAGTTATAGTGTGGTGGTAGTAGAGTAAGTAGGTATTGACTTGACTGTTTTTTTTCTCTCTCTCTCTAGAAAAATAACAGAACAGTGAATACTCTGTTTTAATTCATTTCCATTCAGATGCCCTCCGCTTTGCTTATGCTTCTGCTCTCCACACTTACTTTACTCTACTCCACCTCCTCCTTCTTGTTCTTCGAGAGAGAGAGAGAAAACTAGAATAAAAAATATCGTAACTCGTAACATTTTATTTTTCATGCAGCACTAGCACTAGCGCAGTTTATGTTCCCATTAACAAGCCAAGAATATTTATGCATTTATTACGTTTTTCCTTTTTCTGATTTCCATCCAAATCACCTGCCACCTCGAACTGCCACCATCATCATCACTACCACACCAGCACCACCACTCTTTACAAACTATATTATATTATATTTTAGCTTATCAAAAGTGAATGCAGAGTATTCGCAGCAGCGCAGTAGTCGTAATAGTAAATGGAAAAGCGGAAAAGAGAGAAAAAACTCCCTTTCCATTCCCTTTTTTCGTGGAGGAGAGGAGAACATTAGAAAAAGACGGAGAAGGCGAGAGGAAGTCATGGTCGGTAAATTTTTTGAGGAGTCAAGAAGATGAACTACCTATTTAATAGGAAGACACACACATAGAGTCGCAGCGGCAGCAGCAGTAATATAAAGTAAGCTACTGTTTGGAAAAAGAAAAAAAAGTCGGAAAAGAAACTCTCTCTCTCTTTCTGTACATAAATGTTTATTAGAAAACTAAGTTTTCTCGTCGTGTTGGTTAGTTGCTGATGATGATGAGCACGATGGTAGTAGAGCAGTTCTATGAGCCTCATCTGAAACATCCTCAATTCTTCTCATCGTCATCATCATCGCCACCTCCAACAGCCTCCTCCTTCTACTTCTCCTTCCCATCATCATCATAGTACAGCATGATCCAAAACGGCCTATTTAGCTATTTTCTTCCTCTCTCCTCCTTGTTAGTTCAGGAGAAGTCAGTGACATGGTTAATGGGACTGTTAAAAAAATAAGAGAGAAGAAGAGCAGGAGCAATACTATCAAAAAGGAACACTTTTCACTTCGACTTCGTTCACAATTCTTCTTTCAAATGACTCTCTCTAAATATATTACGAAAAAATTCTCTCTTTCTTGTAAATAAGAAGGTGACGGGGAAGAGAAGAGGCGGTAATGGTTAGTGGAAAAGAACGAGAGAGAGAGAGAGAGAGAGAGAGAGAGAGAGAGAGAGAAGGAACTCTTCAGTGGCAGTGGCAGTAGCATCAGCAATGCGACGGAAGTTGGGCTATATTTCCATCTGAATAAATGAAATGAAATTGAGCAGAGCAGATAGGCAGCAGCAGTTCTTATGTTGGTATTTGGAGAATTGTGCTGAATTTTGATTTTCTTCTTCGGAAATAAATGAGTGAAGGAAAAAGAAGAGAAGGGGCATGGGCACCCTCTTTCTCTCTCTCTCGCATATACTTAACAGCTTAACAGCTATTACGAGAGAGAGAGAGAGGAGCGAGTGTCAGTCCCACTTTTCCTTCTTTACTTCTTCACATTCCTTTCTCTTTTTTACTGTAAATGCGAGAGCAAAGAAGGCGAAAGAGGAATGAAAGAAAGGAAGCTGTTGATGATGATCATCATCATCATGATGGCGTCCCCTTTTCCTTCTCTTCTTGTCGTTTTCTTCTTCTTAAATGTGAGAGTGAGGAGCTGCCTTAAATGGCTGCCTTCTTCCCCATCATCTTGTCAGCTTTCCTACATTTGCACGAATTCCGATTACATACTTCTCCTTAGCAGCAGCAGCAGCAATGCATAGAAGTGTGTTGGTGTTGATGATGGCGAATACAAATACATTAAATAAAAACGATTCAACCGAAAGAAACCTTCTTCCCTTCCTACAATATACCAAGAAGCGTTTGCTTTGCTTTTCCTTTGCTCTGCTTACTAAACACGAGTTAACTTAACATAAGCATCGGTAGTGGGAGAAGGAGAAGAAGTTATCTTTGACTTCCGTTTTGAAATTGCCTATTTGGCAATTCTCATAGGGTAATAAATAAAACCGAGAATAATATTTCGGATTTGTTACCGTTGACTGGACCAGACTGATTTTGCTTGTTTGCGTCGTATCGTGTCTCTTTAGCTTTAGAAGAAGACATTTTGCTTCGTTGCGATACCGCGTTGTGTTTGATTCGATGAATGAAATAGAAAGAATTGGATCATTCACGTTTCAAATCAATCAGTAAAAGCAACGTCTAGCATCAAACATTAAACAAACAAACATGACGTTTGAATTGATGTTATTATATTGCAGAATATTTGACCCAGGAGGAATCTATGTTACAATGTTTAATAATTACAAATAAATTTTTTATCGTCATTTAACTTGATTCGGCATTTCGGTTGTTTGGGTTTGGGTTAATGCAATAGAATAGAGTAGAAATTTAGGAAAGAAAAATATGAATGGGAACCATAAGGGCTAAATATGATGTTGATGTGAAATGATATGACTGTCAATTTGTAAATAACTCTTCTACTTTACTTACTGACTTGTTATTTTTGTTACTTCTTATCTTTTTTGTTACGACAGTTGGATTACAGTTTATGAAAAATATCGAGTTGATAAAAATCGTAGTGAAATTTTTCACATAATTTTCATTTTCATAAAATACTGATACAAGAAAGAAGAGGGGCACCACCACCACCAACTACCAACATCATCAACACTATCACCACCGCACCGCACCGATATTTTGGCAAAGTGAAACATTTCAGGAAATAAATGAGCCAGGACACATGTTACTATCGAAAGTATTCAGGGAAAATACCAACAACCTATTCATCTGTGGCTTGGAAGAAATTCACCCTGAAACTAATATCTCTTCACGTCACCATCTCTCTTAATATATGAATGTGGAAACGAAACGATGAAGAAGAAGAAGAAGAAATTTTCTCCTCTTTCTTCTCCTTCCTCTTTTCATCCTCATTACCATTTACAATCACGCATTGCTCTGTTCTGTACTATGAATGTTTGTGTGTGTGTGTTTTGTTTATGCCGGTGCTTCTACTTTTGCTTGTGGTGGTTTAGTAAAAAATCATTTAAAGGAAGTTTAACAGGAAAGGAGAGAATGAGCATCTGCATAATGAAGCAAGCCTTGTTCTCCGTTTTCCTAGTTTTCCTTTTATTAGCGCTGCTGCTGCTTCTACTCTTTCGGCTAAAATTATTCGGCTCTTTACGGGCTTTTCTCTGCATTTTTTGTATTTAACTACTACACGGAAAAATATGATGGGACTACACCCATAAAAATTACTGAAGAGAAAAAGATTTTTTTCCTTTTTACCTTCTTCTCCTTACGAATGCTTTAAATATATATTTTTTGTGTAAAGATGTGTTACACATTTCTTCAAACTTACTACCACCATCACTACTACCACGGACATTACCACCAACCAAAAAATTTTACTACAGCTAACAGCTAAAGCAGCGTTTGTACTACTTTTACTGAGAAACTTTATTTGAGTTGAAGTTGAAAGAAATGTTTCTTTTTTTTCTCTCTCTCTCTCTCTCTTTTCATTTTCATGTCCTGTTATGACTACGTTTGAAACGATTGGCTCAGTTCAAACTCAACAAACTCTCTCACACTCTTTTCCCCAGACTTTAATACGATCTTAATAAGAGGAGGTGAAGTGAACTAGCCGTAGTCGTAGTAGTATTTTGGGAGTAAGTACGTAAGTACGTAAGTAAGTAAGCAGTAGACTGATAAAAAGGGCTAATATCTCTCCCATTTCATTTATTATGAGTGAGGTTCATCCATTTTGCAGTCAGCAGGACGATTCACGGAACAGAAATGTTTCAGTTATATGTTCCTTCTAAGTAATATTATTACTACTTTACTAGTTTACTACTACCACGCTTTACTATTACTACTTTTACTACTACTACTACTACGATAGTCTTTTTTTCCTGGAAATTATGCCTGGCATAATAACATTCACTTGCATGATGGTTCCCTGCTCTTCGCTCACTCGCTCGGTCGCTACCACATTTTTCCATTAGAGATAAGAAAGAAAATGGAATGTGTGAAGAGAAGAAGACGAAAGAGAAGAAAATTTTTCCCTTTTTCTTTTTCTTCTTGGCTATTTAGACTTTGAGTTGAGTATTCGTAAAGAAGAAGAAGGAGGAGGAGAGAAGTAAATGGGGAGATGGAGCTGTAAGATTTTATATGGATCGTTTCAAACAGAAAATCTCAGCCATTTACTGGAGTCATATGTTCCAGTTCTACCAAACCATCACTACTACTTCTACTTTTACTTTTACTAATCGATATTCTTTATTAAATGAATGAAATGAAGGAAGGAACTAATACTTCCAAAATAAAAAGGGAAATGAAATGAGTTTGAAGAGGCTATTTGCTATGAAGCAGTGAAAGAACTAGAGAAATATTTATATTATTATGTATATGCAGAGGAACTCAAATATGAACATAAAATAATATTGCAGAAAAACAACATTCCAAGAAAAAGGTAGAAAAGAAACGTTGTTGGAAAATGGGGTCATTGAATACGCAATATAAATACCTAACCGGATATTGATGACTCATTGTAAACGAGCGGAAACGTCTAAAAAAGTAAAATTGAAATTTAGTTTTACTCTAAATATTTTTAGTAAACATTCCAAACTGCTTTATTTACTGATGAGTAAGTCTAAATAGTAAAAATAACGTAAACATGAACCTGAAGCCTACATGATACATTCGTCAGTGGACTAAAATTAACTTCACTAATGGGTAAGACTAGTTACAATATCAACCCTTTGCTTAAATACGTAAACTGGTGGCAACGTTTCTGTAATTTCCAATTTAGAGTATGAATATGTTTAAATTATTTCATTAATTATTATTTCTTTAAAAATTGAAGGCCAATATTTTCCAACTCGTAAAGACGACGTTAAAAAAATTTTTTTATACTTTTAATATTGTAACAATGTAGGTATGTTGTTCTGCCATTGCCATTGAGTGGTATGTTTAACTTGACAAGTACAAAATTAAATATTTTCATCAATACGATTCTCTTTCCCTGTCAAATTCATTTGCGTGAAAAACGTTTCCGAAAGTTTGGCTACTGTGTTAATGCTGCTTACTTAACACGAGTAATAAGAATTGGTAAACATGTGCACCAATGAACCATTACTGTTAACGTCCTTGTTGAAGTATGTAAGTAACGCAAAGCAGCAGCAGCGAGCGATAAACGCCACCACCACCACTTCCACTTCCACCACCTTCAACCAGTTCGAGTCAAAGACTTTTCTCTGCGATAAACAGAAACGGTTTAAAGATTATAATATTATTTTGTGACAATAATCATTTCAACAGGCGAAAAAAAGTTTTTTAGTGGATGATGATGGGTGCAGTTCTGTTTATCATAAATTTTTATGTAAGCAATTTCCATTATTATGCGTAGCAAAACCTAAAATTAGGTTTCTTTCTCTACATAAAGTTCGAGCCAGATTATAATTTGCTCACTCACATCGCATCATAAGCTCCTTCATAATAACAAGAATAATGATTTGAGTGAGTGTTGTGGAGGAGGAGGAGGAAACAGAAACATATGCACACACGTACAAAAGAACAGTTTTTTGTCACAGCAGCAGAGCAATCATTACATTACATTGTAAAGCTCGTTACAGAAATAAACAAAAGTGTTGTTGTCACCACCACCACCACCGTCATTACTTTGTCAATGAATTCTAATAGGTGCTCATTTGTTGCACGCTCCACTCCGTCGCTCGCTCGGTTCGAAAACCAGATTACTTCAAACTTAAAGTAATTTTCATGTAGTAATTTTATAAATGCTACGAACGAACGCTTTTCCCTCTCTCGCCCATTCCATTTAGTAATTTAGTAATAATATCCCAATCCAATCCGTTCTTTCTTCATATTCATAAATAATTTTCTACTAAATTTTCAAATGGATTAAGCGCTGTTGGGCTGCTTAAAGTAAAAAAAGATTATTTTGTGTTGCTTGATTTATAAATAAGTAAAAACTCTTTACGTAATAATAAGCTCGAACGACGACAGGCGACAACAGAAAAAGTTCGTTCACTCGCTCACATTGCATACATCAGCATTGCATTAGAAAGAGAGACATTCGAATTTAATTTTCGATAAAAAAATAAGTTCACTCACAACAATCACGTTAAAAATACATCTGTTGTGAAGTAATTGTGGTAAAACTATCTTTGTTATTTATGATGGTGGCTTGGCTGAGCTGACAACATTTACCAGCTCGGATGGGCTTTTTTTATGAAACCACATTTACTAGATAGATTTTGACATGGAGAATTCGAATCCGACCATCAAAACCATTAACGCTCAAGTATTTGGTTGCTATGCACCCGCAAGTCCAAATTCCATTGCATAAGCTTATATGGCAAATTTTTTTCCTGAAAA
>JAHZNJ010003026.1:0-10255 GCA_027744475.1 Lepidocyrtus cf. sotoi NNG-2020 | reverse complement strand
ACACAGATGTATTTACGACAGAAGCCAAAAAGTTTCTACAATAATAGCAATTGAAATTCGTTCACTACTCCCTCTTAATTTTTTACTTTTGTTGGCAAATGGCATTTAATGAAATATAATAAACTACTAACCTTGAAATTTGAAAGTTTTCTCATCTAGAATGATTTGTTGGATGTAGTATCATCATTACGTAAAATTAAATTGTCGATGATATAATGAAATCTACAATTTACGCCGAATTTGCTCCATAATGATGAGGAGTCTCATCCATGATATGATTTATGATTATGACTTTTTGTTATGCAAAAAACAGTCAATCCGTGATTTGCTGAATAGGTGCTGGTGCTAAAAGTAGAGTAGAAATAGAATTACTGTGAACGAGGTTATCAAAAATTTTATTTGCTTCAAAAGTGTTTAAACAATAAATTTATTTCATCATACACTAAATGCGTTTTGTTGCTGACGGAAAATGTTTGTTGGATCTTTTACTAATGATGCTTCGGGACCATTCAATTTGTATTTGAATACCAAGGAAATTTTCGCAGTATTCGTGCTAGTGCTGTATAATATGTAGGAATGCATAGGTTTACTATTGTTTTGGGATCGCAAATCGCAATCACAATTCCGCTTTCCATAGTTTGCTGTATGGTAATCACTAATCACAATCAGCACAATTCCTTGTTACAATTCTCCTACACGTATACATTGTTTGCTGGTACAATTTGCTGATTTACAATAAATAATGAGATTGTTTAGCGATTATTGTTGACTGAATATTTTTACTTTCTAACGCTAAAAATAGGAAAAGTCACTGAAGTAAAATTTCAGAATCAGAGCTCCTATAAGCTGATTATGTAGCATTGATTCATGATGTAATGAGCTTACATTGATTGAAATAAAAGATTATAATTCTTGAAGCGTACAGAAGGTTCATAACCCGGGGGAGTGCGAGTGTGATACCGATAAAGCTCTTTTAAAGTAGTTTATACCAAATAAACCTACTACCTAAATACTATTTTGAATTACAAAGCAGTAAAGTACATTAACCACCGGATAATAATGCTTCTATGCCGCTATATTATCGAGTTAATTCCGGTTCAACTCGGAAGAAAATGATTTGTGTTTTGATGTTACTTACGTCACGTCACGTCGCATCGTTGGTGTACAAATTATGCTCGTAATATTATTATTTTGTTTTGTTATTTCGGATTTTGGAGTGTTTACTAATTTTACAGAAATTCCGTTGGGTTTTTATAGCAATTTTCTTGGCAATAACTTAAGTTGTAAGTAATGGCAGAGCTGTTATATACGCAGCAGGCGCTGCTTCTAGTTATTCCTCTGCATGCTATATTGCTTTCGCATTCTTTTGTGCTTTAGCTGCATACACAAGCTTGTCGTTAGTTGGCGCTACAAGCAGAACTAGTAACAGCTATGCACTACCACACAGCAGAGGTTACTTGCTTGCTATCGCAATAAAGTAAATCAGCAAAGCAAAAATGCAATACGCATCGGCAAAACCAATTGACTGATAAGCTTTGGAGAAGTGGAGGGATTGGGGAATGCAGTAGGATCCCAAAATAGAAATCAAAACTAAGAAAGGCAAAGAGGCTCCAGCCAGCAACGACAAAGACACTTCAACTTCCGCCGCTGCCTCTTTCTTAACATCACCAACCTCCAATTTCCTTCGAATCCTCTGCAAATATTTGCAAATTAATGTATGGAGGATTGCCACAGAAGTAATTAAAACGCTAGCTCTAATTGCGAGGATGGGACTTACCTCCTTGGAGGAAACGGATATGAAAGTGTCACTCTGCCAATTGTGTGGATCCATCACTGAAAAGTTCACGAAGCTGTTCCAAGAGCTGGAGAGGATTCGGATGGAGATTGATCACTGCGTGGAGAGGATTCAAAAGAGGATCACATCTGCGGAGGAAGATACAGAGCTGCTCCACTCTTATCAGAAAAGAGATGTCTGAATACATTCTTTCAACAACAACCAATTCCACTAACTTCCTCTCCCTCCGAAACTAATTCCAAGACAAGCTCCTCCACTGCAATTGAAGTTTACTCCAACTCCAAGGCTCCTCCTCCTAGTATAAATCTTGAACCGGACCTTCAGCCAGCAGCAACAGCCTCATCTCCATCCACCCCTTCAACTTCCAAACGACAAGCCGGTAAAGTTCGCCTTCCTTCCCTATCAATAACTTCACTGCCGACCGCATCTCTTCGCGAAGTCCATCTAATCGACATCTCCGACGATGAGTGGATCGATCCTGGAACAAATCCAAGCTTAGCTCTTAGGCAAGGAAGCTATAAAATTCCTCCTCGTACCTCTACTCCCACTATGGAAACCGAGGAAGTCCCTGCAACTATAACGAGCCCCAGACAAAATCGTGGGGAAGCTCAAAAACTTCTGAGGAAATTAAAATTTAAGAACATAAACTCTGCCATAAGAGCTTTCCAAAAGCTGGGAACATAAAAGACCAGCTCATCTGTCAGTTGACCATCCAGATAGAAGTTCAGAACGGAAGCAGAATCAGGTTCCAATGCAAGCGCCTCCACCACCTCCACTTCAACCTAAACCTTCGGCTTATTTCCAAGCAATCGCTGCAATGCAATCTTTTACCATCGCAATAACAGCTGAGCATAATACAAATACGATTTAGCTTATTTCAGTAATTAATTAATAAAACTCAATGAAAAACAAAGAGCATAATAGTGCGCTATTGAAAACTTGTTACTAGTCTGCCTAAAGCGACGTGTATTGAGAGAAGGGAGTAGTGCCGCCAGGTTTAGACTGCATTTTATTCTTACTTCGTCTACCTTATAGATGGAGCTGCCCTGGTAATGGTAATAATTTTTCTCTCATATCGGTTGAGCGTAATAATAATATGTAATAATAATATAATTTTTATTTCCTCTGAAGAGCTTAAACCAGTATAGGCAGTAGTATCACATCGTACTTCCATTTTCATTATCATTATGAGAAAAAAAGCATTTCAAGCATTTAAGTAGTCGCAATGTATTAAAAAACGCGAATCCTTCTTAAGCCCAACCTTTTTTACTGATGCATAATAAAGTGGGTTCATTAACCGTAATAAATTCCATAGAATTTTACTTGCACGTTATATTTACATTTATTTATACATACACACGCATTTTCTTCAGGGCCGGGTTGGGCTAGGGGAAATTTACAAACAATACATTCGATTCGTTTATGATTAGTAAATTGATATTACTATTAAACTCCATAGTTGGCATTTTTGCTGATAAAACTTTGCCTTAAACAACACTCATAAACTTTTTTATTTAATACGAATACTAATTGCGTTTTATTTTTTCATATTTTAAAGAGACAATACCCATAAACTTAAATTATTAAAATGGCATTGTATTAGCAGATGGAGGCGTAGCAATTGTTTTTTTAAGTAAGGTTAAAATCTTTATTAAAACTTTATAATAAATGGCTTTCTGATCATCATTGTCTTTCATGCTGTATAATTAAAATTAATTTGCCAACTATAAGAGTAAAGGTAATCAAATCAGTAATTAATATTGAAACGGTATTTCAATAAAAGAATAAATTAGTTTCACTTTCCCCTATTATTCTTTGTTTTCAGTTATTGTAAATCCTTAAATATACAGGAAGTGTGTAGAAATACCTGAGAAAGAATCATATAGGAGATAGAAGACAGGTATTTTTTTACCATCTTTGCTATTGACTTCTAGGTAAACTTACAGGTGGAAAATAAACTGTAATGGTTTTGCAGAAAAAGTTTTTCCCGCAATATGGCAACATGGTATACCATTCATTTGATCCGATTTTAAGAAAATGAAAAGCTTGGAATAAAAGTGCTAAAAAAGTTGCCATATAGCAGAGGAAATATTATGTAACAAAGTTTATATAGTTTTCATTAATTCGAAATACAGTCTTGCTGAGCCATTTTGATTACATAATAAGTACGTACCCATTCAATGAGTGGGGTTTATCTGTATGATGCCCAAAATTATTCATCATAGTAATTCCAAACTACTTTATTATTAGCTCTTCTAAAGAATAAATGAGCTTTAATACCACTCACTCCAAAAACAAATTTGTAACAAATATGACCTAAAAACTTGAAATTCTACGAACTATTTCTTGACATTTCTCATGCGGAAAATCCAGCCAGCTTCGTCATTACTCCAGTTAAAACTTAAAAGGCAGAAACCCCAAATTTTTAAAATATTTTATATTCAAGTAGTCCCCATTATATATGAAAACATTTTTATGATGAGAGATGAGTCTTTCATCTCAAGAGGTTTTTTTCCCAACACTCTTTCAACTAACGCGATGTACAGTTTTATCAAGATTTCATTATTCACATAATCACTTGTTTATGCTGCTTCTTCAAAAAGCATTAATGTGCAACTTAGACTTTAGTTTAGAATGGCTGGATAATGAAGTACATACTTGCCTTACTACCAGCAGGTGAATTGCTGTAGTCTGGAGCTGCCTTTCTCACATAAATTATGTTCGCCTCACTTGAAATAATATTAGACAAGCACACAGGTACCAAATTTTATCCTTTATATAAACCAACTACCAATGAGACAAAACGTGAATTGCTTGGGAAAGTGTTTCTTGCCTCTCAGACAAAATTATGTATCAAAAAATCATGAAATGCTTCCTATTTTATGCAATTTAAAATCAAAAGTACATTTTGTAGTTTTAGGCCACTATTAATTAACTTTATATATCATAGACTGATTTAGACCATGTATTAAAATAAACTTGACTTCCTCCTACATTGGTAATACTATGCAAAAAAAAAGTAATTCTCTCAAACGGTTGATCTGCTTTCATCAAATTAAGCGAGATGAGTTTCTGGATTTGGATTGCGGATCAGTTCCTGCTTCATTGGCTTTAAACGCTTTTTTATCTATACGCTCGTTTGCAAATAAATAGTTATTGTTCATTTTTATCTAAAAGGGTTGCAGTGGTGCATGTGGCATAACTGATCATGTAATACAAAACTGGCATTTCCTGTGTACATATCCTGGAACGATGAAGATGAAGGTAATTGCAATTAGTTTACTAATACGAGCAACAGCTCGCTACCTATTCATTATTGCAAGGAACTGGAAATAATTACAGCATAAAGTTTTGCTCTTTTATTGTATGTTCTAATTAGTGATAAAAAATGTTGTGTTAAATCAGATAATCTTCACGGTTCACACAATGAGAAAAGTCTGACACGATAATTGCATGACTAGGTTACAAAATTCTCCAGTTAGCTGTAAATACCCATGATTAACTTTGAATTAACGCTGGTGGAAATACTGCATATGAGAATCCTTCCAGCTTGATTATGTATTCTTTTTAAGTTCACTTCTTGTTTTAACGGAAATTCCACAGAAAATGAGCATTGGGTTTGTCAGTAATTAATGAACTGCTAAAAAACTACGCAGCTAATGCTGTATTTTGGATAATACCTAATTAAAATAGCTCATTCAAGGGATTTATCCCACAGTATAGTTTACATTAAACGTTTTGAATATGTGTTGAATTTGGTCAAAACTGCAAAAACACATTTTGCAGTTTTCGTTCAACTAGCTAAACCTAATATAAGACCAACCGCTGCTTCTTGCATGAAGACTCTGACACATTAACACAAAAATTATTAGGCTTGGATGCAAATTCAAAATCTTGTGGCATCAAATTATGCTTGAGTTTCAATTCAAGCAATAAAAACACCAATTTATGTGGCAGAAAAGCCTTCTTTTTATTCGTACCAACTTCATCACGCTGCTGCTGCTGTAATGCAAGCCACAAAGGTATCATCTTGGTTAAATAAACTTGCCTAAATAACCACCTTCAGCAAACTTTTGAATTTCTTGATATGCTTGCAATTAGGTACATAGGCTTGCTTTTATAAAAAAGTACATTTTTGAGCATGTCTCATCATATCAGGAAACAACATTATTGTCACGTATTTATAAGTAGGTGCCACAAAGTGCCATAATGTCTGATTTGACGAAGGTACGTAGCAATAGACAAATTATATACTACGGGAATCGGAATATCCCAAATTGAGAACAGCAATACTGGTTTGAGTTAGTAAAGTTGTAAGTATTTTCCTTTTAATTTAATATCATTATGCATTATGCGTGGGGTATTTAAGCAGATTTAAACTTTAATTGCGTAAAAATTTTTCCATCCCGGGTGCAAAAAATATCATAAAGATGATGGCTTTGCATAAATTTTAATTTTTCCTTTTTTTTCAAGGCTCAAAATTTTGCTAATGAATTGCCAGCAGGAAAAACATTATTTCTTCCCAGTTTGTATCACAATAAAAAATGGGCCATAATAAAAATTCACTTATTTACTTACAACAAGTTCGTTCGCAAAGATAAATGTGATGCGGGTATTATTGTGGTAAAATTGTAAGATTGAGTTGAGAATGGACCGCTGTTTTAAGTTCAAGCCTAAGTGAATTCAGCATTCAGAAGGGTAATAAAAAAGGATTCGTACCATATCCGTTGAGCTGCTTTGCAACTTTGCGTGGGAATCTGACAAACGACTATGATCATAACATAAGTAAAGTAAGTAAAATGTAAAATAAAATAATACCTTCCATTTAGTATTTACATAATTACGTATACAAATCGCCCTCCAACAGCACCACCCAGTAAGCATTCTCGCTCTTAAACAAAAAATTCAGTGAAAAATGTTCTATTAAGTGTAAATATATTTTACAGAATAACATAACTTTTTAAAATTTATCTAAATTCTAAACCTTTTACACTTTTATTGATACAAAATGCCAAATTTCATTTTGAAGAATGATTCTAAATTTTCTGGAATGGTATTTACCTGTCAGAACAATTGATGATTGTGCAATAACATTAGAGTTTGTGCACCTGAACGTGTTTTATTCTGACGCTTTATTAGTATGGAACCCTGTTGCTAATATATGGCACTAGTTTTTCTAATTTTATGATTATATAAAGTTGTATATAAAATGGCAGTTTAATATTAAGTTTGATTGAGCAATGTTACAGAATAGAAAATCATCTACGAAGAATTGTGTCCAAAAATAAAGTTTTATTGTTTCATATTATAGCAAAATGGAAAAGGCCATTTTATTTGCTACTACAGCTCGCTGTGTGCTATTTTATATATACACGTTGTATTACTTTGTACATTACGTAAGATGAAGGATGAAGGATAGGATATGAAGGTGAGTGTAAAAAATATCCAACTCAAAATTCCAAATTGTTTATGTCTACCTTCCTATTGTTAATTTTTTATGCAGGTTAATTGCTGTGCTCAATAAAAACTAAATGAATACAATTGTCTATAGTTTAATTGTTTGAGGTTCCTTTTAAAGCAGTTTCCGTTTTTAAATTATCACTTTTTCATAATGAGGTGAGGTGCTTCTGCATGAAAATGTCTAGGTCTAGACCAATGATATGAAATGTATAGAAAAAGTTTGTTGATCTTTTTAATGATTGAAAAACGCGGTGCGGTATAGCAGCATCGTTATTCAAGTCACTGACTTCAGAACATTTTTATTTATTTGTGATGACCCGTGGGTAAATTCCCATACACGTGTAAACAAAACGTTAATTTTGGCAATTTTGAGGATAAAGTCTTAATGCAAATGACACGGTTCATTTTTCATATGTTTTTGTTTCAATAATTTAAACTGTTTAGATAAGTTTATTATGAGTGAGTTTTTGCAAGTCCATGAGAAAAAACTTAACAAGGAGAATCAACATTATATCATCATAATTTAATACTAGTTTGAATCCGCAAATTTTTGTGCAAAAAACAAAGTGCTATCTTTTGTGAAAATAATGATTTAATGATCTTCACTCCTTTCTTCACTTGAACAATCGCATTCGTTTGCAGTAAATATTGTATTTTGGCACAGTTTCACACTTGTCCGCATAATATATTATGCTAATTAAATTGGAATTTCCAGAGGATGGAAAAATAAATAATTATAAGCATTTATTTTGGTATAGGTAGTTCTTGAAGAAAGAAAACACAAAGAATAACTGAAATTAAAGATAATGATGATATCATAATAAAAATGTATGGGAAAATCAGGAAATTACGCTCGAAACGGGACGTCTTATAGCATAGGTACCTGCTAGACAGTCGCCTTTTATACTGATCTTATAAATTTGCGCTGAAACAAACTCTCTTCTGCTGTTTGTTTCCACCTCTTTTCATTCTGCGAAACATTTTTTCGGGACATCGTCGTAGTTATGATTATAGACCTCTCAAAAAACCACATTGACTACTATACAAATGATGACCTGAAAGCTTGTATTTTACCTAAGTTTTGAGCTAGAAAGTTTAAAAGCTTTTGTTGTTATTTAATTAATCAAAAACTACTTGCTAAGTACTTTATTTTAAAACTTTGAGAGCTTTTCCAAATGTATATGTACATACCTAAATACAGTTAGCAGAGAACTCCAAAGGGGAGCCAATGCAAATGTGATGTTAGGTTTGGGGTTTCTTGCGCAATAATGACTAATTAATAGCGGCTTTGCTTTTGCTCTAGAGTTGTTAAACAACGGCTCGGCTGGATGCGCAACGTGACATAGTATTATCGCGTATAAATACTTAAATAAGCAAGAAGAAAAATATGTAAACAAAAGAAAATGTATCTAAATGTGTAACGTTGTGTTGTGGTTGTTTGTTTGTTTTCAGGCGAAGACTTTTACTTTGTCATTATAAAAGCGGTGGCAGAAAGTCTATAAATATCGTGCCTTCCTTTGAAATTTGTACATATTGCGCTAAAATGAATGTCGCTCCAGAGGAGTTTGATTAGGCATTATACGAAAACAAAGGGAACTTAAAGCTTTTACTCAAACAGCTTATAATTTAGAAGAAGAATGTAATTTTCAGTTCATATTAAATAATGTGCGCAAATACATAATACTTACATAACAAACTGTAAATTTTCATAAATATTAAAATAATTTTGCTCAGACGTATCCGTGAAGGAGGTATAAATAAAATTGTCCAGATCGCGTTTCACATAATGTTTTTTTTAAAAACTCAACTGAACATAATTTATTCTTTTCCACGGAGTAAAGAATAGTACTGAAACTCATTATTAAGCCACAATGACAATCAAACTGTTAAAGTAAATTATGCAGCATGAGCATGTATCCGTGACTAAAAGCAATTAATGTCATCCTTTTGGACTTAACAATATTCAGAATCAGCGGGACTTCTTATTCCATAATTAATTGAATTTACACTTTACGCAAATTCATGGATTATACCAATAATAGTATTTGATGTGATGCTGTTATTATTATTTACTGCTTTCGTGATGAAAATAATGTCACAAGTCGGTCTCACCATCGCCAATGGAACATTAATATGCTTTGAACTTTATTAACGCTTTTCATTTATATCTGGAAGAATGAATCGTGTGTGTGGCTTCGTACTTTGAAGATTCAACTACAGACTAGTAATAATCCTTGGCATCGTTGCTAAATTAATGGAATAATTGAAGATTCAGTTTCTTTTTAAGGACTTCTTATACTGCGTACATATATCAGATCTCATGTCTAGTAAACTAAAACTTAAATTTGTGTAAACAAAAAATAAACTTATGTGACAATCACTCGGGGTGTTTAATGGCATTTCAAGGTTTTTCTTTTAATGGTGTACTTCTACGTGATACGCTAATACGTGACTGATTATGCATGGTCAATGGGAATATGCTTAACTAGGAATTAACATTTAATTGGTATTAATTAATTAAAAGTACTTGAATAAATTACTTCATTTTAATGTTTTAGTTCTTTAATTTACAATAGTATGATGCCAATAATATGGAAAAGAGTTGCTAGTTCCCTTCACTTTACTAATTGTCAGTAAGATGTAAAGTTTCAGATCACTGAAACTTTTGTACGCATAAACGACATCACAACTATGCGCATTATTTAAATCGTTATTTTCCAGTGCCTCAAGAGCTTTTCATTAAATTTCCATCCAACCATTTCTTAGATTTGAGAAGGCAATTTGTGGAGTTATTGAATCCAAAATTTGACCGTAGCAATAATCTGTGCAAAGTTTTAAAAAATTGCACCTCGCCATATATGACTGCAAACATTTTCTTATCATGATGAAAAAAGAAGCACTCGATAAAATAAGGCAATACGTCATCTCTAAATATATTTTGTCGTTTAAACTATTTGAATTAATGTTAATCAACAAGGCGCACTGCCCTGTACGGGCTTA
>JAHZNJ010003025.1:0-10787 GCA_027744475.1 Lepidocyrtus cf. sotoi NNG-2020 | reverse complement strand
GACGGACGGACAAACAGACTAATCGCATAACTAGATCTCCGATCTAGTAATAATGGCAAAAATCAATCTTTATTATGCTGGCTATGAATCCATGAAAAGTTCAAATGGCTCGTTTCGGCATCAATTCATCCATCCAGAAACAGAGAGACAGAGCAGAGAGAGAGAAAGAGAGGAAAAAGATTTTTACTAAAATGTGAGAGACGAACAGCCAAATCCAAGTGTGGGACATGAGGATGTTTGTATGGATGGGTGCTATGAATGGAAATATTTTCCCTCTTGACTGCACTGCTTGTCTGTCTGTATATAAGCATAGAAACAGTTAGAAACGAGTAGTGTGTCGTTGTCGTCGTATATGATGATGATTTGATATGATGCGATGACGACGAGAAGGATGGAGAAAAAGAGAATGGATTGATTTGATAAAATCAACAGCCATTTCAATCATCCCTGTATTATTATTATTATCCAGTTAGTGGAGGAAATGAAATGAACAAGTGAGTGAGCCGGTTTAGCGTGATCTCTTTTTCAATTTAGATTACTCTTTTTCTCCAATAATATAATAATAATATAAGAGAGAGAGAGAGAATCAAATGAACGTCGTTCAATTTATTTTATTTTTTTGGAAATAAACTCCTTATCTTTTTTAGGCAGATGAATTTTAAAATAAATCGTTTTTGCACCGTTCTACTTCCCAACCTCGCTGATTGATGACGTACGTCTCAAGTTATCCCAGAAAAAGATTATGGAGCAAGTTGCCCTGCTCTTACCACCTACATTTTCCTTGCTTGTTATAATTGATGCAGTGCAGAGTAAAGACAATTCCATCTTTATTCACTAATTATTCAAACTTATACTAATAAATGTTATGCCTGCGTTTCTCTTCTCTGCAATGTGACAAATAAATATGCTGCCTTATCTTGTTATAAATTCATACTACCCCAATACAAGTCAACTTGTGCCTAATTGCCATCATCGTCATCATCATCATAATCCTGGTTTTCCAACAAAACTACAAATGTTTTCAAACTAATAAAGATTGTAGAGAAACACAACAATAAATTTCCATCTCTTATTCACAGCAGTCAGAGAAATACAGTTAAGCCTCTATCTTTCGGAACTTTTTATCCTTCCGTTTCAGTTCCATTATTCTTTTCCCTTTTTGCTCTGATTCCTATAATAATGATAATATAATAAGAGGGAGAACAATACAGAGGTATCTCCTTCTCCTCTCTCTCTCTCTCCTTCTATTTTCTATTTGATGGGAACTACGATAAATCCTGTAGCCAACAAACACAGAGAAAACCCATGACGACGACACCGCTCTAAATTAAAGTTGACAAAAAACAAAGGACTACTATGCATACATAACATCGACGCTTTCGTTGTGTAAGGGTTATTCTATATTTTACTTGACGAATATCTTCACTTCCCATAGTATGTAGTACATACGTACTATGCCTGCCTGTGCTGCTCTTCTACCCCTTTCCCGTTAAGAACAACAATGGGCAAACAAAAATCTTATTTCTGTTATTGGACTGCAGCGACGGAGAAATTAATGTGTCCAGGGAAACTTCCGCAAATTTTATAATAATGTTTTAAGCCGATTGCGCATCCATTTACAGAAATTATCTCTCAAATGGGATTGTGTACAAGAGGGTAGGTAGTTAGTAGTTAGTACCGCGGACTACATGGACCATGAAAAACTGTTACGTAACTTAATTTCATGGGAATGAAATATCCAGCAGCAGCAGCACCAAAAAAAGATATATTATTACGTGAGATTGATCTAGTGTGTGATGGGGGTAGCATTTGTGTGTAGAAAAGAAAAGTACGTGCCAGATGTAGTCCAGCTCCATCTCCAGTATGAAAACAATCCATATGCTTTTCAGTTTCAGTTTCAGACATGATAAAACAATGTAGGAAAAGAAGATTTTGTTTTCATCCTTGTTCTTCTTCTTCGTTTGAAAATAAGTAAAGAGAGAAACTAATTGGGTCTGTCTGTGAGTAATGCTCACTCGCTATCCAATACACAAAACAAAATGATTATATTAATCGGCTAAAGCAAGGTAAATACCATATAAAAGTGGAAGAGGGACCATCCGTAGAGGCCGACTTTTACATAATGGTCAAAACAACACCGAGAGCCATTTCTTACTGATGAGAGAGAGAGAGAGAGATAAACAAAACCTGCGGATGGGTAGTATGATAATGATGATGATGATGATAATGGCTGCAAAACTCTTCTCTATTATGTATGTCTTGTATTTTACTTCTAAAACAAGAATAAACAAAAAGGGAAATTGTGTGTATGTTTTACATAGGCAATCTAGCAATAATAATAAAGATGATCATGGCTTTCACACAAACTTTCACCCGCCGTTGTTTTTCTTCTTCTTCCTCCTCTCCTTTCTTTTTTTTGTGCTCCTTTGGGATAAGCGTGGTAGTGGTGGTGGTGGGGTAGCCGTTTTAGTAATAATGGAAAAGGAACGTGGCTGACTCGCCGAAAACAACAAATATAGAGATAATTGTGAATAGGTAGTTATAATAATGTAGAGGACCTCTCTCTCTGTTCTTCTTTCTACAATATAAATGATGATGATGATGATGTTATATCCAATGAGATAAAATACCGCATTCATGCTTACCAAACGAGAAAAAGATAATGCTCCATTACTTACAGTAGTGGCAGGAGCAATATACTGGAATGGCACATCACATCAACTTCCTCCACTACTGCTGAGAGAGCAAATCCAGTGAAAGAGATGAGGGCTAGTTGAATAATCTGTTTAAGAGAAAGAGAGAGAGTTGGAGTTGGAGGAGAAAACAAAATCATGAGAAGAAGAATCGGACACAAAAGGGAGAAGGAAATAAATATACTGCAGTTTACTTTTTTATTTGTTGGTTGTTGGCTGAGCAGTTTGTAGTTCGGTCTTCTTCTTTCTCTCTCTTCCATCCTCCGTTTTGGACTGACGATGGTAGTTAACGTAACGTCCACATTTTAACAATGCAGCAGTAGTTTAAGCTTTGGGAAAGTGAGTGAGTGAGGCAGGGAAGCAGATAATCTTGTTTCGTTGCTTGAGCACACACGCCATGACTATGACCAGACCAGAGCGAGTTACATCAAGGTAATCGGTTTTTAGCTTTAATTTATAGGATCAGATGTGGACTTGATATTAAGAAAAAATAGACAAGCTACTAGGAAGAGAGGATGAAGCAGACGCTAAAAAGAGATAAGAGAATGCAAGAACGTGTATGGAAAAGAAGAATGGTGATGAAGAGGAAAAAATGGAAACTATAAAATACTTACCACAATCACTGTTTTGCATGAATATGTTGTTTAGTCTTGCTTGTAATATTTATTTTTGGGTTATTAGTTTGGAATGCTATGTGAATGGTAAGAAGATGTAAAAAAACCGTTTTTTTTGTTTTTGTGTATTTTTTTGCACCGCGTAAAATCTGCAAAACATTTCAACCATGTGAAATTTAATTGCAACGATTCATTTGTACCTTCTCTAATTGTTTAATATATACTATTGTATGTGTACGAAAGATATAAGTTAATGAAAAAAGTCAATTATTTCAACATGAAGTTGCCAAAACCTGATTTATTCCAACTATTTTCATTCTCCGTGTAATAGAAATCAGATCGATCAGAAATCAGTACGTTTGTTTGTCATTTAGAGAAAGTTGCCGATTTTATAATGAAATACAAGTAATAAAAAGGTTTAGTTCTTATCTTCTTACTTCTAGTGAATACTTTGTTTAAGGTTTTTAATCAATAAAATAAAATATATTGACAGTTACGAATTTATAAAAAATACGAAAATTTTTGTGGGATCAAAATTTTTTAACTACGTTTACGAAGTTCCTACTCTACTAGTAGTGTAGCGGGAAAAGGATTGCGTCTCATTGTCCTATCTGCCGTGCATGATTCAACCCTTCCAAAAAAATTTGAATTGATAACAAAGGAGAAAAATATACGCAAAATCGGAAATATTGTAAATTAAATTATTTTTTAATTATTAACTGATTGATTACGATATCGAACACGATATAAATAATTTTATACATTTATTTATTTGTAGTTTTTACAAACATTGGTTCTTTCACGAAAGATACGATACAGGAATGTCAAATTTTTATTTACTTAAAGTATTTTTTATTATAATATTTTCATTTATTTAGTTAACTATAAATATTATTTAATATATTCATTCTCATACACATCATCCATCCACCAACACCGTCGACACCATCCTTCTATTAAATCTCGGGGTTTAGGGTAATCTTCACACCAAACCATTCAGAAAGGGGACTTCCATTGTTACCGTTGCCTCTTTGCTTTAACATTTTACAAACAATAAGCATCAGATACAGAATTTACTTCACAATTATTATAATACCTGCCCAAATCGGTTATTGTGAATGCTTCATCGCCATAATGTTAGGAACAGGTGACAACGACATTGTCAAATTCATGCTTGGAAAGGGCTTCTCGTTTGTATTGGCGGAAAAGAAATTATTATTCCTCTCATAAAGCTGGGCGAGGAGAGAGGAAGAAGAATCCTTTGGATTGTCATTGTTGCCATCATCGCTAACAACAGCTGCATCAGTGTTATAAGAGGGTTGCCTAGGCCTTTTTGCCGGCTGCGGGATTGTAGTAGTAATACCTTTTTGTTCATTATTGTTGTTGAAAAAAAGATCGGTGTATTGTCTGACACGTGCCTTTTTTGTTATGTAACTGGTCTGGGCACAATGCTGGATGGATGGTGGTGGTGGTGGGGATGATGATGATGCATGTGCAATGAAGGGATCGTCGCTGTTACTATTGATGGGGGACTCACTGTTTGAAATTTTTGTGATGGGACCTGCTGAATATTTGTGCTGTTGCTCAAAACGGAGGGAGTTGTCAACTGCACTGTCGTTGTTGTTGATGATGCTGTTGTTGTTGGGGAGCTGCTCAATGCTACTCCTTCTTGACTGGAGGATGTTGTATTGATGCTGCTGCTGTCGTTGTTGCTGTTGTGGCTGGAGGTGTTCACTTTCGGATCCTGACTGTAATTTAAATTCAGTGATCAAGATTAATTTATAGAATAAATTCAGTTTTCCTTTTGTGTTGTTTCTACTCTTGAGAAATCGGATTAAATTTTTATGTAATTGAGTTTTGAAGCCACTAACTTGCCTTCGTAAGATCGCTAAGTTCCCTGGACTACAAGCCATGTTAGCAAAAACCATTCGTTCTTCGTAATCATACTCACAAAGTATTTTATTCTCACATAAGTAGAAACGATCACCCACACAGAATCTGTAAAAGAAATTATCACGTTTGAGCTTTAAATCCCTTTTGAATACTATTTAATTACTTTTAATTTAATTGGCTAATGATTTTAGATTTTATAGTTATACCGATGATTGCATTGTTGACAGGCGAAGCACTCCAGATGATACACGTTGTTCCTGGCTCGCATCACCATTTCAAAAGCTGGGATCACTTTAGAGCAAGCTGCACAGTAGCCGGTGTTCCCAAACAATCTGCAAAAAAGAAAGTAAACAAAATCATACAACTATTTTTTAGAGAATTCCAATTTGCAATCTACAAGCATACGATTTAGCAATACTTTAAACTCTAAGCTTATGTTTGAGTGTTGATTGTTTTTTTTGTCTTTCAATTTTGAGAAGCCAATTTAGTCTCCCCTTCAAAATTAAGATCAAGGTCATTTACTTTTTTCTTTGCATTACGTGGAACAACTTAAAGAAAATTCGGAATTATTCCAATTCTGATGATGACTGGATAGAATTGCCCCGAGTGGGAAATGGAATTCTCCAGAGATTTACATAAAGTAATTGGTGGATTGTATTGCAACATACGTACGCTATGCTTACGTTAGAATTTATCCTCCAGCTTTAATTCATATCGTGTTTTTGACAGTGAGTTATTATTGTACTTGTGAGTTTCCAATTAGTTTGTGTATGCCGCGCCTGTTAAAAATCCCTTCACATTTTGTTGCTTAACTGAAATGCAAGTGGTTGGTTATTATTGTACTTTTGCTATATCCATGATCCCTTCTTTAACACATATTTTCAATTTTTCCCAAAAAGTGCTCTTCACTTGAAATTTGCATAATATTATTGTGTTTGTTGGCTTCGTCTTCGTTTCCATTCAACGTCAGTGCGGCAGCAGTGTAAAAAATGCTGCACACTTCAAAACACGGAATTTAAAATAAGTACATCCTCATTTAGGATGGATGATGTTAAAAAATAACCATTTTTCTCTCTTTTTCTTCATTATTCCGTTTAATGAAAGAATAATAATAATTAAGCTTCTGTGTATACTATTCGGCCTATTTCTTCCAATTTCTTTTGGAAGAAAAAAGTTACGTGAAATCTTTTTCTGCCTGTATTATATTACATCTCACAGTCTGCCTCACATCAACATCAGGAGCAGTAGTGCTGCCGCAGCACTAATTCCATTAAAGTAAACTAGCTGGAAAGTAAAACTATGAAGAAGGGAAAACTTCAACTGAAAAAGTAATAAATGTGTTTTGTTGTGTAAAGTCAGTGAAAATTAGGGGCTGGAGAGATGGAAGTGATGGAAAGAGAGATCTCTCCACATCAACATCCATTTATCTGGCTTAATTTTTTCCGGAACATAACATCCGCAACAACAACGCAACGTTTATATTTCTGCCGCTGCCTGCCTACTGCTACTACTGCTCAGCAGCTCTATCTCCAGCTACATAACTAATGATACTAATGAGAGTAATATGTAAAATGTCATTTACAACGAGCATTAATTTCCAGCTACTAAATTGCTTCCAAAACTTTTACCACCCTTCCCCATTTAAAAAATAGTTATGCAAAGGCAGACATTATATCGATTTTAGCAGCCTCATTAAATTATTTAAGTTGTGGAAATCACCACTTTACCTTCAAGAATAGAGTTAAATTATATTATATAATATGTTTTTGCATTGCGTCTAACAATAAGTAAGAAACAATTATAGCACAAAGAAACCACTAAGCCTGACGCTCCTGTTGTCCCATCACGAAGATGTCTTGAACCAGCGACAGCCGTAATCACTCCTTCCCCATTCGTCATTCTTCTTGGCGAGGATGATGAAGACACTGTTGGGGAAAACACACAAGAGAAAATTGTACATCTGTTAAATAAGTAGGTAATTATTTATCTTCACCTTCCACGTACACTTGTATATATTATAACGTAAAGTAAATTGCATAAAGTGAACATTCTCATCATCATTAACATCGTCACCTTTTCTTTAGCATCATATATTATTCTACAACAAACTAGGAAGAAAGTTGCAAATGAATGAGGTGGCTATAACGAAACAATTTATACGACTTCTTTCATGCTTTTGTTTATTCAATTATTCTTTTTTGCTGACGGCTGATATACAAACCTTCCTTACTTTTTTCCTTTCAATTTTGATTTTGATTTATTGCAAAAACACATTCCTACATAATCTTATCAATCTTGCCCAAGTACACAGAATCAGGAATCCCAAGTATTGACACTAAATGGAATTGTGAAGAAACATCTAGTAGAAAGTAAAAGCAATCTCTTCTGGACGTCGGTGTTGTTTATACTGCTGTTGAAAACAATTTGGGAACATCTTTCCCCATCTATTACAATTTGTTTTGTAGTAGGCATGGTACACAAAGTCTTGCATTATAACATCTCCATTCCATTTCCAGGAAAGATTCCTTTCCTTTCTACTACTATATTATGCTTGTTAGTAAGAACATACTTGCATATCACAAAGCAATTAATCACAGTAGCCCACACTTGACGTTTCATTAGCCGGTCTCTTTTACTTTCTCTAGATTTAATTAACATTGGAACGGTTGAACAAACTTTTTCCGTTCTTCTGTGCCGTTTTGCTTTGCTGAAACTAACACACAAGTCACACACAACACAACTCTATTCAGAAAGATGTTCGCTCCTTTGCTCGTTCGTTGGGGCATTTTCCCAGTTTATTTCAGCCGCAGTCAGTAAACACACTCCAACAACGGTATCCAGATCTACCACCTCTGCCGAATCCATGTATCCGATCAGCAGAACTAGGAAATATGTTTGGATTTGATTGGGTCTTAACCAAAGACAGAGAAGAGGATAATGTATGGAGCTGTTTACTTATGAAATGGAACCTTCTATATCCTTAGTAATAAATTTTACCAGTGGCTATCCAATTTTTTCCGAAGTAAACTAAACCCTTCAAACTGGTTTGGGAGATTGGAATGACCAAACAGAGACAATTATAACGTAACGTAACGTACGTAGGTATAGATGCATGTCGAATGAAAAGGAGAAAGTTGAGTAAACAATGATTTGTGTGTGAGAGGGAGAAAGAGAGAGTGAGAGGGTAAACAAAGATACATTTTCCCTGACAAGTTCTTCTGAAAATGATTTGGTGTCAAGTTCAACTGCGGTAGTGGCAGTGGTTGATGTATATGGCATTTACGAAAACTTGCCTATGAGCAAATGAGTAATTAAAATAGTTATAGGAAAATAGGTACGTAGTAATACGTATGCACTTGTCACGATTGTTTTAGTGACAAATGAGCTACGAGTTCGGAGAAGAGAGTTCTGGCGTGGCATCATCGTGAACAATTCAATTAATTATAAGTTACGTGTGTGTGTGTGTATGTGTAATGACGGAAAACTTTATCATTTATGTCAGACTAATTACAACTCTTGCTTGCAGCTGACATCTCACACGTCTTTTAAATTCGTTCTAATAAACCTAAACTAATTATTACATATCCATTACTCTAATTAAGCAATTTATCGAAATCAGAGCCACCCTTAAAATATTTGTTTTTCTCAGAAATGAAATGCATAATGTAATCCAAACATCGAACTTCTGTAGAATTTCTAACAAGCAAGAATACGCAAATTACTTAGTCAAAATCATCACACACATGAAAAACAATTTTGAGTTAGCTGGCAAAAATCATGGGAAACTATATTCTAATTTTACTTTAAAATCTGGAATTGTATGACCAACTACAATTAGTTATATTGTATTGTTAGTAACTACAACTAATATTTTGGATTACTCCGGTGCGGTGTAGGTTCTTTTCTTCGCTAAAACCGTTACTGGGCAGGGGTATAGTCCAAATACATTTTATGTCGACGAGCTACTGATAGATGACGTTGCGAGTCCCTTTTACTTCTGGCAACAAAGCTCCGTCGCCGCGCGGCACTTTCTCTCTGTTCAGGCCAAATTATATTTCGTTCTATTTTACATATGACGACTTTAAGTCAGTGGCAGCAGCAGCATTAGTTGCCGTATCATAATAATCTGTAAGTGAAAACTGGTCACTATCACTAAACGAAACCGTTTAATTTTTATACATAAGTACATTACGTAATATTACTATGAATTTGTTAAATTTAGCGTATCAGCATGAGCATTGTAATTGCTAAAAGGTTACTACGGCTAAGCTTATGGAAACAATTCTTCGAAATATTTCTACAGTAAGTAGAAAGAAACCAAGAGGAGTAAGTAAGAAAGAAAGTAGGTGGCATTCACAAAAGGGTTTCGGCTTTTCTATAATAATATTTTATTTTATATTATTATTATTATTATGTGCATTTTCTCTTGATGAGGAAAACTCATCAAGTCCTTTTCATAAAGAAAACTTTCTCAGAAAATAATTTAACAAAGTTTCAACAAACTTTAAATCTAATTAGATTTCTCTCGCCAAGAAGTTTGTTTTCTCCGTTTTATTTCAGTTTTAGGTGGTGGTAGTAGTGGGTGCTATTAGCGAGCCAGTCCAACGTCCGGTCTGTCTTGTGCAACTCACTTAAATTATAATAGGCAGGGGGATATTGCAATAAAAACTAGATATTATGCCGAGAACCCTCAACAACATTTGTAAGTAGCAGCAGTAGCAGCGGTAGAGCCAAAAGCAGCCACTTTTCCTCATTTTTATTATTTCTTTTTTTCTCTCTCTCTTCTTTTCCGTCCCCTTTCTTCTCCCAAAATGCTTTGGGCTCTTTCTCTCATTTTCAATGAATCAAGCCAATTTTCAAGATGTAAACAGAAGAAAATGAGAGTGCTTTTTCTGCCCAACAGCATCAATTCTCTCTCTTGAAGATTACTTGTTGTGTGTGCTTGATACAAAACGAAAATGTTAGTTTGGCAATTTTTAATTAAACTAATTCATCCAAAAACCAAGCTAATATATATTGTAAAGAAGAAAACTACAACAATTTTTTTCTGGTGGGATGGAAATATACATAATTAAAAACTATGATATAATTAAATGAATTTATCATAATATATACTTTTTATATATGAGTATAAGAATTTCTGGAATAGTGAAGTAATTTGTTTTATGGCTCAAAATAAATTATTTCAAAACACATCAAAGTGCATAAAAGGGATGTGTTAATTATTTATGGTTTGGAATGAATAAAATAAGAATAACTTTAATTAAATTCTGTGTTCCACGGAAAGTATGTAATATGCGCTTAAATTGTGGAGATTTCCCAAGCTCTATAATAATTCAAAATCTAGTTGTTGTGAAGTTTTCCAGGAAATCATTTTATTCCTCGAAAAATGGAAAATTTGATTGGATGAAATAGATTGAGCGTAACATCCCTTCATATACACTCATCTCACCTTTGATGCAAAGCGGAAATAACTTTCCTCCGATTTATTTCCCTTGGCATCTATTAAATTAAAGATTTATGAAAAAAGATTCATTTCCGTATTTATAAAATGAGAATTTAAACTTTGCTTAAGAAGTGGTCAACC
>JAHZNJ010003024.1:0-10691 GCA_027744475.1 Lepidocyrtus cf. sotoi NNG-2020 | reverse complement strand
TGATGGATATATTTAATGCAGTGATTAGGTAATGTACAGCCTAATCACATATTACATTTATATTTGATGTAATTTACCTTACGAGGGAATCAAATAAATCAATCAATTCAATTCAATTCCTTGTGTGCAAATTGAAGTCTTGAATGAGTGCGATGAAGCAAAATCCGTTTGCAGTGATTTGCACAGTGGTGATGCTCACATTGTGAAAGAAGTAAAGCATGTAAACTTTGAAGGTGAAAATCAACAGAATTCCATTGACCAGACAACTGTTCCTACAAGTATGACGAAAACGGAAGGAAGCCGCAGAATATTAAAGCCAAACTTACAAACAGAAGCCTTGTTTAATCGAGTCCTTCAGGTTGCCACAGAAATGATAAGGGGCTTTTTGGAAGCTGGAAAGAAGGAGCCTGACATTGACGAACAAATTTTAGAGTATCTCACTATCTTTGACGGGACTTATCGCGAAATGTTATTTCCGCTGGTCCAACAATGCAGTTCAAGTAAAGGTACAAAAGAATCGTTAAACGTAAGATGCAAAAGAGTTGAAAGATTTGCCCTGTGTGAGTCAAGCCAGCAAAAAAATTACGATGTACTAGTTAGCTCTGGAGCTTCGAAATCGTTACTACAACAATATGGAAAAAAAGTAGGTATTTTTAGGGAAGAAAACGCACGTGAATGTGCAAGTGAGAATATTGAAAGAGAAAGTAAATCTAGTGAGAGTGATTCTGACATGGATATCGAGGACTGTAAAGTGATACAGTTAAAAACGGTTATTAGCAATGCTTTTAGTTCACGAATGGCTCCAGACGAAATTGAATTTTTGCCCACAAAAAACTTTCAAATCACTTTTGACTGGGATTTGATTGAAAAAATGTTTGACTTCGAAAAACATGAGTTTATTCCGTATCACTGGGGGATTAATGTAAGCTTAGCGTTTAACAGAAATAAGCTTCCATGTTCATTTACTGCTGTTTCAGTCCCAACACCAATCATAAAAAAACACAACGGTTTCTTCAAGTTAAGGGGAAGGTGTCATAAAGAGTGCGGAATGCATTATAATTTAATCATTCCAGATCCATTTCAGATTGGCAAGCCATCCGTGGTGAATGTCACCAGTGTTGGCGTGTTTGTTTTAGATCAAGCTAAGTGTACTGCCAGATCAATTTCTGCAAGTGAACGTGACCGTGTAAAAGAAATTTTGAAAACAAAGAAGGCTTATGCTTTGTTGTTGGAGGAAACGCATCACCTACCTAGACTAAGAAAAATGCATGGCAACGAGTTTCAGAAAAGCAAGCATACGTTAAGAAAAATTCGATCAGAGGCAAAAGTTGAAGCGAGAGGTACTGTTTCTCTTTTAGAACAGATCAGTGCATTAAAAATGAAGTTAAAAGGGTCACATCATGCCAGCAAACCAATTAAAGGATTTATTCAGTTGTGCTCAGTGGATGATGAATTCTTGGTATATACGTATGAGTATAGTGGATTAGAACTTCTTGTTCAACAATTGCAAGCTGGATTTGTTACTGTTCACTTTGATGCGACGGGTGGGTTATTTAGAAATCCAGCAGGGCAGCAAGTCCTGGTTTACCCAATACTTGCTAAGAACGAGATTAATGTCTCATGGCCAGTGGGTGAGCTTGCATCAACAGCAGGTAATCAGGCTGTGATTGGAAACTTTTTAAAACAGGTTTACTACTGCATGAAAACCATTCTTCCGTCTCTGCATTTACCATTAGCAAACCTATTTCTTTGTGACTTCAGCTACGCTCTTATCCATGGAATTCTTCATGGCGTAAATTCAGAAAAAATTTCTAATTATTTGCGTAGAAGTTATGATTATTTAGATAGCAATGAACCATGGGATGAGTCAAAATGCATGATATACATATGCAGCAGCCACTTAGTTAAAGCATTTAAAGTTTACTTGACAAAAAAGTTAGACGGAAGCAAAAAAGCAAACAAAATTATGCATGTTGCCCTTCATTCGTTAGGTAGGCTCCAAGAATGTTTTGATTTAACAGAGTTTAAAAAGATTTCTCAAATTGTGATTGAAGTTTTTCATCAAAAAAAGATTAGTTTAGAGATTCTGGAAGGGCACATAGAAACATTGAAAGCTAAAAAACCATACGACGTAGTCTCTCTTAACATTGATGCTTGCACCGAAAACTTAATTGTGAATGAAAAAAGATCCAGTAAGTTTGAGAGAAAATCCCTTAAAGAAAAATCCCCCTTTTTTCATGAGTTTAAGAAAATTAAAACCCTTGTCGACGCAAGTGAACGTGAATGTGAAGCAGGGGAAGTAGAATTAGTAGATAATCCTTATCATTGTCCTGCAGTCATAAATTTGTTGGAAAGCTACAAAGTACCTATGTACCCCTTTTGGTGTGCGGCGGTAGTGCGCAAGTGCAGGGGTGATGATTTTCTACGAGAGAGCAACGCTACAATTGAGTCTCAATTTGGCAAGTACAAAACAGAATTGGAGTTTTCTACTGATTTGACTTACGTAGAGTATTTTGACAAAAGTTACGTGTATCATAATGGCCGGGTGGATAGAGCGATATTTACACTGCGGGCACTGGAAGCGGAGACAAATCCTGATCAAGAAGAAAATCAAGCTTTAGAAGAACAACCAGGCCCACTCAGTAATCCACAAGCAGACAAGAATAAAGGCAAGCAAAAGAAAAGTAAGCAAAGCAAAGTACAGAGAGGTAGTGACATGGCAAAGGAGGTGTATAAGAAAAAGCCACGAAAAAGTACAAAGCGAAAATCCACCGACGAGTCAACTTATTTCTCTTCAAAGAAACCAAAAAACTCCATTAGTATCCCCGCTGATGATAATGCTTCTAACAAAGATGACTCATTCAAAGAGAAAGAACCAGAAGTACCTGACAAAACAGAAGAAAACCCAAATTCAACGAAAACTGCAGACAGTTTTCAAGATAAAACTTTTAATCCTGTTTTGTTTCAGTCTGCTAGTGGAAAAACTTTAAAAAGGACAGATATATCCAATATGATATTTGATAATGACTGGTTAGATGATGAGCAGTTAGATGCTTATTTGGGTCATCTTTGTTCTATTTACAAAAGTGAAGTTCATGTCACCCACAGTTATGTTTTACGACATCCAGGACTGGAAACATGGGATGGTTTGCTCTCACCAACTGGTGACATTGATGTGTGGAGCTATCCCTTTCAAAGACCAAAAACGATAAACTACTTGCTTCATCCAATGAATTGGACTGGGCATTGGTTTATTTTGTTTTTTGATGTAAGTAGAAAAATGTGCTTCATATATGACACTAAATACCGAGACAAGCAGCCAGAAATAGAAACCCTAGTTACTATATTATTTTGTAACTACATGCTAATTTCCTCCGACGGTTGGAAAGCTGAGTATGCTCCCTGTCCACTTCAAGACGAAGAAGATGGTCATTCGTGTGGGGTCCTTCTTTTGAAAATTGCGGAAGAATTGATTCGAAATTCGAAATCACCAAATTTGCCTCAGCAGTGGGACGGTGACAGAGCACGTATTGAAATAATTGAACAGATGCTGTCTACGACTGATGTTGGAGTTCAACTCTTGACTGCAGCAGCTGGTAGCTTCCGAATACTTCAGGAATTACTTCGACCCGCAGAAGGGGAAAATATTCCTTCGTTTAGAATTGAGAATGTCAAAGGAGATCAGCCCGAGGTGGCTAAAGACGATACTGAGAATCTCGTCTTAGCTCCAGCCGTTTAAAACAATTTGTTCCTGTTTACACGCATTGTCATGTCGTTGTACCTAGGCTATAGTAGTTTTTATTTAGTATTATGAATTATTATGAGTACTGCGTCGTCTACAAATATGAAGTTATGAAACGTGATGAAAAAATCAATATCAAATCCATATAATATTACTGGATTTAGCTTATTACTTTAAATCATGTTAAATTATTATTGTGTTATTACTCTAATAAACAGTTACCGGTATTTACAATTTAAATTAAAAGTTGCGGTATTTGCAATTATTTGGATCCAACATAACAGACAACATTATTTACTGAAATAGTTTAACGAAAAAGGTTCACATTTATTTTCATATCCATATCAGATTACAAATCTTATGTAATGTGTTTGGGATACTTGCACCCTCAAAATAATAAATACCAATTTTTGTTATTTGTTATTAAATTGTAACCAGCAAAGCTTAATATTGTACAAAAACAAACAAAAATCCCATCACAAATTTGCTTAATAATTTCAGCTCATAGAAAGCGAAAAATAATGACTTTTTTGGTATGCAATTTCAAATTTTATTTACTGGATTTAAAGGCGGTGCAGGCATTATAAATTTTTAGAAAGTTGAAAAAAGTTTTGCTGATGCAGGATTTTTGGAAAGGGAAAGTTTGCCGGACGAACTTTGTATGGAATTGTAGGAAATGGAACGTTCGTCGGAAGAAGCTTGTAAGTGAAGGATTTTTGGAAAGAGAAAGTTTGGCGGAAGAAGTTTGCGATTGGAGGATTGTTGGAAAAGCAAAGTTTGTCGGAAGAAGTTTGTAAGTGAAGGATTGCTGGAAAAGAAAAGTTTATCGGACAAAGTTCGTAAGTGAAGGATTGTTGGAAAAGAAAAGTTTGTCAGAAGAAATTTATTGGTAGATGATTGTTGGGAAGAGAAAGTTTGTCGGTCAAAGTTCGTAAGTGCAGGATGGTAGGAAAAGGAAACTTGGTCGGAAGAAATTGTAAGTGAAGGATTGTTGGAAAAGAAAAGTTTGTCCGAAGAAGTTTGTAAGTAAAGAATTGTTGGAGAAAAACTCGCAATTGGAGGATTGTTGGAAAGTGCATGTTTGTCTGAAGAAGGTTTTTTCGTGGAGGCTTGTTAGCGTGTTGCAATTTGTCAGAGATAATTGTTGGTGGAGGTTTGCTTGCGGCTATGGTTTGTTTGGTAATTATTCTTACAGTAATATAATATAAGTCAATTTAGAAAATATACGGGTGTAAATGTAGAAAAAACAATTAAGACGTTTTTATTGACCAAAAAGGCTACGTGACTACTTGCACGGCAAAGGAGGGGGCGACTTCTACTATTGAGAGATTGCGTTCTTGCATTGACCAGTTCTGTCCAATGCGAAAGAAAATTGTCTCAGAAAAAAGGCTTACGTTTTCATTGTCATAAAACACAAAGAAACTCTTAAAGCAAAGTAATGCGTTATAAAGGGTACCTATGCAACACCACATTCCTACAAATGTTTAGACTTAAGTTTGGTAAGAACTAATGGTTAAACAATCAATAAATTGAGACCTTCAGAATCAATTTAATGTACCAAAAATGGAAGCTAATCAATGGGATGCTGTAGAAAAAACATTTGATAATAATATGAAGAAGAAAGCAGCTTCCATATGAATGGATGAAAACGCAATAAATGACTTTTATGTAAGCATCGCAACCAAAACTACAGAGCTTGAGTTACCCATTAAACCAGATTATGTTAACACAGAAGGTTATTTCAAAATATTTTATGTTCAGATGATATTTTAAAAGCATGGACATCTATGAAGGACGAAATGTCAAATTCTGAAGACTCGCTTGGAATATCCCACAAAATGATTACAACTGCGTTGCTTTCTCGACAGTTCTGCTTAACATTATGCGAACTTTTTAATAGAATGATCGAGTGTGGAAATGTAGATTCCAGTCTAAAACTAAGTCGGATTACAGTTGTTCCAAAAATTTAAAATGCAACAAACTAATCAGACACAAGACCCATCAGTATCCAACCTGTCATTACAAAAATACTAAGCGAATGTATATTAACACAACTCTCTGAATAATATGTAGATTGTAATCAGTTTCTTACTATTAGCCAATTTTGTTTTAACAAAAGTTTCTCCACAACGCATGCTGTGGTTGCTTTAACGGATAAGATTTATGAATCATTAGATACAAATAATTACATAATAATTGTGTCTCTTGATTTTTCCAAATGCTTTGATAAAATAGGCAGAGAAGTACTCGTTCATAAACTTGATTGGTATGGCGTAGATGCTAAAAATGTTCATTGTTAGAAGAAAGGTCAAATTGTGGAATTACAAAAAAGAAGAATTAAAATGAAATCTGAAATAAAATTTACAACAAAGGGCTTTGTAAAGGGCTGCGCCCTTAGCTCTACTTTTCTAACCTTTTATTATGCAGAAATGCCTAATAATTTTAAATTTACCACTCCAATGGTTTTCCCGGATGACACAAATTTAATAATTCCAGCTTTACCTAAAAATCCAAATGAAACGCTCTGTAATTTGCAACAAGATCTAGGACAATTAGATAAATTGTTAAAACCGAACTGCATTTATTTAAATGTTGATAAGTCTAAGTTATTGGTTATAACTCTTGTATAGTACAATGTGTAATGTAAGTGGTATGAATGCCGAATAATACTAGAGACAATTAGAGAGAAAACAAAAATTTCCCAATGTATTTTAGTAGGGGTAAATTTCGAACCCAAATAATTTAGTGTTCCGTGCTGATTCTGATAGCAAATGTGAAAGCAATGTAAAGCTCTTGTCTAGTACATTATGTTATGTGAGTGGTATGCATGCCGAGTAATACTGGAGAAAGTTAGAGAGAAAACAAAAATTTCCCAATGTTATTTAGCAGGAGTAAATTTCGAACCCAAATAATTTAGTGTTCCGTGCTGATTCTGATAGCAAATGTGAAAGCTATGTAAAGCTCTTGTCTAGTACATTATGTGATGTGAGTGGTATGCATGCCGAATAATACTGGAGAAAGTTAGAGAGCAAACAAGAAAATTCCTAATGTATTTTAGTAGGGGAAACGTTTTTCCTCAATTTGAACCTGTTCCGTGTCGAATTTCAATACAACCTTGGTGTCGTTGTGCATCGTTTTCAATGCTCGTTGTGGTGCGTTGGTGTCATGCATGCCGAATATAAACTGCCGGAGATAGTAACCTACGGCCCCTGTTAAAAAATTTAAAAAATTTATAACCGGTTTTAAATTCCCATGTATTATAATTATTATATATTATTATATATTATTTACCCCATAGTGTGTTTTAAATTAAATGTAGTAAAATGATAACTAGAATGTTAATTCTGGAAGTTTTTATTAATTAAATACAAATAAAATCCTTAATACTGCTCATCTTTATTTTTAGCTATACACATCTTCACATTTTTCATCATCAATGTTTTATTTCTGAAATTTATGTTTTACATAATTAATATGGGTTAGTCTAGCCAGAAATAGTTAATGTTATTATTCATGTCTTTCTCATAATATAATAATCTAGTTTCAAGCCAGTTAAATCTAGCTCATATTATTTTCCGAAATCTAAAAAAACAAATCACATTTCTTCTGTTTCTTTATACTGATAAATAAAATAAATTCCGAAGAATCATTTTTTGTTTAAAATAAAAAGGTTTTTGCTGTTTTAGTCTTCTGTACATTTCACTATTAAAACACAAAACTCATCAGCATTCTCTTTCAAAATTCAAATTCGCAAAAAGTGCGTTAACAGGGACGCGCCAAATCTCCGAAAGAATATGATGCTAAAGATTTTGAAGTGGACATTTTCGTAAAAAAACTCACTCTCTTATACTGATCGCATGTATGGTCTACCATCTACTCTGCTACAAATCCGGGACGTAGTTTATGCTATTGTTAATTGGAGTGAAAAAGACAACAGACAAATCTAACGAGCAAACGCTACTATTGTGAATCATATTGATTATTGTTATCCAAAATGCTTAGGTAGTTTCATTCTAACATTCTAATCCATCTTTGCTGTCTGCACACATAAGAAACGTTTTCTTCTACAACGAAGTTATAGTAATGTGACAAAACGCGTTTCTTTTCAACAGCAATGTGATAATGACGACTTAATTTTTAAAAAATTAAGACGTTTTATGAGTTCAATAATTTCCTGCGGGAGACTCACCAATGTCTTAGACATCTCCGGGAGTCAAATCCAAATTGAGGGGCCACTTCACTGGAAAGATCGCATAAAAATTTTGACTGCTGTTGATGCTGGGCAAAGCCAAGCCACTTTAATTCCAAAACCAATAAAAGGGACCGAAGACGAAGAAGACTACAAAAATATTTGGACTGGGAGCGGGATCGAGATACTTTCGCATTCCTCAAAGCTTGTCAAGATTATGGCAATCAATTGAACGAAGAAGTAAGATATTACGAGGCTTTGGAAGTTTTTCAGGAAAACTACGAAAAATTTAAAATTTATTTGGGAGAAAAACATCATCAAGTTTTATTACTTCTGACTGGCATCGGAATTGCGCTAAATAGGGAAACTATTTTCATGCCGCTTCTCTCCTGAAAAACCAATAATCTGGTCTGATGCAGTTTTTCACGTAGGTTCTAAATCTGCAAAAAATATTCTGATCGGTTAAGGTCTTCTTGAGATATTTACATGTTTATGCAAATTAGTTGTAATGGTAAGAAAAGGCAAAATGTGTGAAATAAATTTTATTCCTGAAATAGATAGTCCTTTGCAAAATATTATTTTTTGCTTCATCCGGTCTCAAAACCGGCATTAGTTTACACGTTTTAGACATTCATGTTTTCACAAACTTTATACAAAAACACTCACTACTGAAAATTTTGAGTAATATTTTGTGCAGGACAATCAATTTCAGGAATAATTTTTTTCCCACACATTTTGCCTTTACTTACCATTACAACTTATTTGCATAAAAATGTAAATATCTCAAGAACGCCTGAGCCGATCAGAATAATTTTGGCAGATTTAGAGCCTACGTCAAAAACTGCATCAGGTCATATTATTGGTTTTTCAGAAGAGAAGCGGCATGAAAATAGTATCCCTTTTAAGAGGCAAAGGGAATTCAGAAGAGGCTCTAAAATTGCATAAAAAAGTGCTTGAAGAAATTCTTCCGGTTTTCGAAGAAGATCACACAAATACTTGGAGAATTCGTGTGGAAATCGCTGAAGATTTATTTAAAATGGGGAAATGTTATGAGACAATTCTAGAATTTGAAAATGTTCTTCAATCTATACCTGAAAATGATTTTTATAGTGTGATCAGCGTTAAAATTAATTTGGGAAGGTTAATTTTGTTATCTGCTTCTAATGATAACTTGGAGGAGATGGCGCTGAAGCATTTGCAAGAGGCGAGAACATTGGCTTTAGAAAACTTCGGGGAGGATTTTATTTTAGTTAAATAAAAAATTACGCAGGATATCGCAAAATTGGAGAATAAAATGAAAAGTTGGTATTGGAAGTTGTTAGATTTATCATTTCCGTTTCTATAAAGGAAAATATATTGTAACTTGTAACATTTATTTATTTATACTTTGAAATGATAATGGCTGCTGTAACATGTACTACTTTGTTAATTTAATTTAATATAATAAATAATTTTTATAATCTAAACAGAATAAAAAATGAATTAGAAGGATTAATGAAAACGAAAGTAATATTATTTTTTAAATTTTGCTATTATCTTTATTTGATTGATACATCAAGAAAGGAAAAAAAAGCATCTTTAAATGTAATGTTCGTAATGATTTTCAAATGGGGCAATAAGAGACAATTTATGATTTAGGTAAAGGTGATACAGTATTTATTGTTACAACAATTTATATTTTTGCTGTGGTATGATTTAAATTCGACGAAAGTGAATAAAATTAAAATTACCTTGCACAAAATAATATATAATATATTTATAAATATGCATTGAACGAAGGATCTCCTGGAAACGAACCTGGAAATCTTTATAAGTGCATAAATTTTAATCTCATATATCAGTGAGGGACATAATCGCTGGTGAAAAAAGTTTGAGCATTTCGAAGCTCTGTATTATTGAATTGATCCAACAGGAGGGATTATTATTATTATTGAATATTTAACGACGACGAGTACAACCATAATAATGCTGCTTGTGATTGCAACAAGTTGGTTTCTCTTTTGGGCATAAGCCTTCGATATTGACCACGTAATCTGGATAGTAGCAAGGATCCGCGAGGCATTCTCCACAGTGCTGTTCACAAGTCTCTCCTGGTTTTGCAGTTCTGCCTGTATGGAAATTAATTTTTTTAAATTAAATACAATTGTAGTAAAGTAGTAGCAAGCAAAATATACACAAAATACCTCCGTCAACAACAACAACTGCAAAAATTGCAGCTGTCAGCAAAAGTATCTTTGCACAGCCAGATAAACTTTTTGCTTCAAAAATTGTAATTTTTCTCTCAAGGATTACTTTATATGTATTTTTTTTAAAAACTGATCGCTAAGCTCATCATTTTTATACTTTTTTCTGAGCCTAATCCCGTGACGTTTTTTTCGGGTTATTTTCATAGTAATTGTCTATATGGATAAGGGAAGCATAAAAAATGCTGTGGAAAACAACTTCCAGATATTGCCGGATTTGAGAAGCAGTAGCATCATCAACCATTTCATCGTATTTGAGCAATGTATAATATTTTATTTAGCATGCCATGAGTTAATTACGTAAGTAGGTAATTACCTGTTTACAACAGCCGAAGTCATGTAGTCGCCTCTAGAAGAGAATTTCTTTTGTTAATGTTAATGTAAATTAAGATGTACAGACTGCGGTTGAAAAAATAATTGCGCTATAACAGAAAATGTGGCAAGACAGATACTCTAATTAGGATAAAGATAATTAGAACTTTTTTTGTTTTTTATTCTATTGTTGTCTTTTAAAATG
>JAHZNJ010003023.1:0-21668 GCA_027744475.1 Lepidocyrtus cf. sotoi NNG-2020 | reverse complement strand
GTACGTTAAAAGGATATACACATAAAAAGTAATTGCTAATTTGCACTTTGTTATCATATATTAGTAACATTAATTAACCAACTATCAATACATTTAAAAAACTGGCCCAGTGATTAATACACTGTGCTGAACTTACTAATGCGTTATGAAGTTAAACAATTATTGTAATAATAACTTGTCATTTTCAGTTAACTTTTATCTGCATTTCCACTTTATTGCATTTATGATTATATTATAACATTTTGTTCCTTCCGTTTTTTGTACAACAACCACACTTGAGTTAAAGTATGTAGTTAAGCCAAGCCTATTAACCGTACATGTTCTTCAATAACTTTACTATGCGTACTAAAACTGAATAAAAATCAAATACCAATGAAATCTTTTATTCCTCCTTTTCTTTTCCTTAGCTTATATGCATACAAATATTTGTAATCGATCAGCGTCATCGTCAAGGTTTTAGGTTTCCATGTTCGAATCAGCGATATAGTCCGGTTCGGAAATACTGAGCTCAAATCATTGCATTGTTTACTGATATGAATGCCACCACTGCACTGGCGATTTTCCTTCATCTTGTCAGATCAAATAATTAAGTAAAACGATTTTCACCGACCAACCAGATTAACTTTTGCGCTGCAAGAATCCTCTTTAAGCAAGCAAAAAAATGTCCCTTCTTCGACCGTTCGCTGACATGTACTGCTGGTGCTGTCATTTAGAAGATCCGATGTACTCATGCAAAAAATGCCCAAGGACTTATCATCGACGTTGCGTATTTGAAATGCCGAATTACCCCGAACCTGTTTTTGATCCTGAATCAATGGATCCATCCTACATGAATCTCTGCCCAGAATGTGTTGTCGCTGATGAAACGTAACAAAATATAGTTAAAATATAATTATATCAAAACAGTTACTTCAAGAAAGAACTTATTAACACGAAACGTTTCTTTGTATAGAATTTTAAATAATATGAAGAAAGTGAAGCCTTCCGAGCTGAACAGCATACTACGCCATGTCATTCATAATCTTAAAGCAGATGAATTCTGGGTACAGTCAATGAGACAGAAACTAAATATGCCTAAAGTAATTAGTTTGAATCATACTGGTAAATTGTAAATGTTTTAATCAATTTAATTATGTTTTTTTAAACCCAGTCCAAAAACTTCTACGATCTTCCTAAGCCAAAGGCAAACACAAGATCCCGTGCTATCGTTGTGAAATTCATCGATATCTTAACACTTGAGCAAAACGTTGAGAAAGAAGAGTACAAAACGTTGGAGGGATTCTTTGGTGATGTAAAATGGATTCGTCATAACGTGGCTGTGAATTTTGGAAGTTAGCTTTGCATCTGAATTACAAATTATAACTATTGCCATTCATAAAAAATCAAAGGATGATTATGAAATGGACGGAATTAATAATGTTTTTTTAGAAAGATCCGATGAAATGACAACTGCAGAAAAACTTCTGCATTTTGTGGCACTGGAAATGTTGGAAATTGACCTTTGCCATCAATGTTATGTTCGTAGACAGGGCCAGGAAAAATTTGAGAATTGGTTTATTCAAGCATGCTCGGTAATCTTCAATTTGTTACAGAGTTGCAGCTAGTTAAAGCTTAGCGTAAAATTATCACTCGTTCAACAACGAATTGATGACAATATTTTTATTTTATTTCAATAAAGCGTCCACATCTTCTTGGTTGGGTTAAACATGATGGTTATGCGTATTATTGGCCAGTGAAAGTTATGGGGATTGACATTGGAAAGAAATTGGCGATAGTTCACTTCTTTGGAGAACATAATCAGGAGGAAGTTCCTTTGAAGCACTGTTTGATTTACAGCGCTGACCCTCCCCATTCCACGAAGAAATTGAAAAGTGTAATTCCTGGCTGGAAAGCAGCATGCAAAGTATGTCTAAAGTGATTATAATTTTTGCGATATAACATTAATTAGCTAAATGTAATGCCCGTCCATAAATGTACCAACAGGAGCTGAAAAAACATTTAGACTATCTGGAAGAAAGGCATGGAAAAGTTGTTTTCGTAGAAGAAAAGAAGAGAATCACGACTTCTCTTACTGAAGCGGTTCAACGCATGTTTCCAGACGTGAGTCTTAAGAAAGATTATGAAATACTAGTCAAATCATGACTTTTTATGTAATATGATAAAATAAAACATTTTCGTTTGTTTACAATTAGTGGAAACTTAAGATCATGAATGAGGCTGCTGCTCTTGATGATGATGTTGACGATAATGTGGATTCAATTGGTGAAAACGATAATGAAAATACAACAGATTATGAAGAGGATGACTAATAATTAAGTCTAGTCTGATAAAACTTTTACAACAGACAAGATAGAGCCGAGCTTGAATCCTTTTTTATAATAATTTTGATTTTTAATGAAATTGAAAAGGAACATTATTAAGCAGTTTGCATGCAAAGTACGACTAGCTAAAAAATAAAACCAATTTGATAAACCTATCAAAGTCCTCTCAAAGATTCCATAATTGACATATTATTCAATATCACAAAGTACAGATAAACTTTTTTACTACATCACTTACTTTTTAACGTAATTCGTATTCCGTGATCTAAAACTGAGAAGCTATTATACTTACTTACAAATATTGGATTGGAATCTCTCATTTCTTAATTAAAAACTAAACCTAATCATCGAAATTCTACTCTCGTATTCTAAATAAAGACTTAGAAGAAAAGACTATAATTAAACAATCCGATAATGATGAAAAACTTTTCACAAAAACTGTAACGAATGTGCTTTAGCCACTGAGCAAAAGAAGATCTGTCTGTCATGCTAGTGTATCCGCGTCTGTCACAAAAACAATTCAAAAAGGACATCATACAGCTTTTCTTAATTCATTCAGAAACCGCGACATCCTGTTTTACATGCCTGACTACATTGAGTGATTTTACTGTGAAAGCGAGCAAAGGTTTTTTATCTTTATGCAAAAAAAACTGTTCCAAAATGTGATGCGACGGACTAGTGAAAGTGATGAACAAAGCCTGATCAAGATCAAGCAGCGTTCAGTCCACAGACTAATGGAGATAATGTAGAAAAATAGGAATAAAGTCCGTTTTAAAAGTTAAGATTTTAAGTTTTTATTAAAATTGGGCACTATGGTCTACGTATTTACAATTTATAAACTATATTTCAAAACTACAGTGTTTAAGTTTGAAATTAAAATCACATCTTAATAACAAATATCATCAATAAACTTATTTAAATTATATCATCACAGGACAGGACTAAAGTAATAGTTTAAATTAAATTAGAGGTAACTAATCAGCACCTATTATTCAACGGAACTCGTAACCTTGAATAGGTAACCTATTTTATATAATAAAATGTACTGACGTTGACGCAACGATGAGTATTGGTACATGTTTAAAAAAGGATTGCATCCCTACCGACTGGAATAAATAACGTTTCTGGTTTTTCTTATAACACTAGTTGCATAATAAGTATTTATCTAATATAAGTACTGAATGATGAGTATGACTATTACTTAAATTGGAATTGAACACATTTTAATGTCTTTGTGAAGTAAGGTGAAAGTAATGATTTAAAAGAAAATAACAGTTTGTATGAATGATTGGCATGTTTAGGCAAATTTTCCAGGTCTACTCTGCACCTGTTTTTATCACTACTTGTTGTTGGAACTGAGCTATTAACGTAAATTACCTCAGATAAAGTAACGTAAAAATAGTACTTATCTTAATCTTATCTTAATTGAATGGAAATTAAAAACTCTAAATTCTGGAAAAATACTTAAAGCATTCATACAAATTGTTCTACGTTTTTCGTTTAATCTGGTAAAACACCCAGTCTTCAAGAAAAGATGGGACAAAGGCATGAGTTTTGGTGAAAGTTACAGGAATGTCCAAAGTGTCCAAAACATCTTCAAACATTTTCAGAGACTTTGGAGATGCTGAGCCATTCCCATGAGTGAAGTATTTCCCCGTCGAGTTGAGCACAGAAAAAGACATGTTTAAAATCTTTTTGATGAAATCCCAGAGCTCACCCTTGGTAATTTTACAACAAAATGGGGCATTATGAGAATTTCAATTTCTAACTTGTAACTCAGATAACAAGATATTATCCAGTTTGTTGAGTTTACAAACTTCGAGGCATGCATGTTCTGCTGAAAAGTAAATATTTTTTTTACCTGAGGTGTTGGCGAAATGGGAATGTCTGTTAAATCGGCGATTACATAATCAAACATTTTCCCATTCCTTCGACAATTGTCCATGTACTGCATACAATCTCCGATGACGATCTAAAAGTTTTAATTACTTAACTAGTAAAATCTTGCGGGAACAACTGTAAACAATCAATCAGCCTCCAACATCAGTGGAATGTTCACACACTTACGTCATAATTTTCTCCTTTGTAATTGTCCAAAGTGTCGCCACAGGCAGATCTCAAGTATACTTTGCAAATTTGCATAACCATTTCGTCAATCTACAGTATAAGTGATGCAATTAAGCAGATCAATAAATAAATAAAATTGACTTCTGCAATTTGTATGACAAAATTGACAACTCGTTTTATATCTAATCGCTCATGGAATGTGGTTATTACCTCAATCATTGTAACATGCTGGGGGTTCTCTTTCCTAAGCTCATTCAGAAGGGCTCCATCACCTCCACCCAGTATTAAGATTTCCTTCCCTGTATAATCTTCCTTTCCTCGGCACATAATAGATTCCGTGTAAATCAAATCGGATTCTGCCAAATCTGTTACAAGTAAACGCGATGAAAATATTTTAAAATGATTTTCATTCCTTTTAAATTTAAAATTTGATTACTTGACTTAATGTAATTACTTTGCAAATCATCCAAAACCAGCATATTTTCAAAAGTATTCGAATGCAATATCTGAATGTGTTGGAAGGGTGACCTTACATCGTACAGGACTTTGTCAATGTCATACTCCATAATTCTCTCATCTAAAATAATTATCAGATTTCTGTTATTAACTATATCCGCTCCAGAAACGTATGTTTGGAGAATCAACCACAAATTAACTGCACACATTGACCTTTAGCAAACAAAAAATAAACTTTATTCTTTTAATACATACACAATGAACGTTAACAAAACAAACAATCGATCAAACACCCACACACACACCGAAGGACAATTTTCATACAAATTATACAAACCGAGCATGCAAGCTGTCTTTGGTGGTCATCAACAAATACAATTGATTTTTTAAACAAAATATAATAATTATAAAATAGCTTTAAAAGCTGAAAATTGTATATTAATAATAATAAGCAATATTATAGTAATTAAGCATTCAACACTTAATTAATTAGAAAAATTAGTTGATTAAACGAAGGAAGCTGGAATTCAATCAAAGAAAGATTTTTGCAAATATTGTAAATTGCAATAATTTGAAAACTAAATCAGTACAATTATAAGTTATAAGGCAAACTCCATTAAAGCGTTATTGTAATTCTAGCTGGAGTAGACAAATGAATATTATGAAATCATGCAACCTGAGGTGAGGAAGTAAATATCGAATGGTGTGCCCCTTCTAATTGCAGGCAGCGTTACACTTTTTAACTTGTTTCCCATCGTCCCCCATGCCAATTCTAGTTCTCTACTCTCCTATAAAATATTTAAAAAATCATCATAAAAAAATAAATAAGTATGAATAATCGAATCTCTTTGTATGGTATCATCCGGATCTAACTTTTATAATGGGGTAAGATGAAATTTGTGAAATAAATTATGCCTTTGTTAAGTAAGTATGAAAAGGGTTGTAATTTGTAAATTTTGTGTAAATAGATTAGTTTTATACAGGGCTAGTTAAGGCTTAATATTTGTATACGTATTTGAAAGTGAAGGCATATTAAATTCATCTACTACTAATCATCATGCTACTGGTCAACGAATCTAATCTAGATTATTCTTTATTATTGGACCCCATAGTTCCATTCCATTCCAACATAATAATATTTTCCTTTGGTGGTGAGGTGAATAAATTATATCTAATTTGATCGGTTAGAAGTATTAGTGAATACACTGCCGTTTCAAAATTATTTTTTAAATAATTGGAAAGCTACAAGAGTAAGAAATATTTTGTAAAACGACAGGAGAAAATTTAACTACGATTAAATACATAATTTGAAAGTGATATTAAATTGATGCAGAGATTGGTACGAAATGAAAAATTCATATTGTGTGTGGTGGGATATATAGGGCTCCCATTAAGAATTTTTTATAGTAAAAAGTCAAAGTGAAAGTAAGAGGTAAGCAAAGTATTGAAATGGATGAATATAAATGATGAAAATTATGAATTAGAGAAGCCCGGACCTGTGGTCGTTTTATAATTATCTATTAATGCTCCTCGTCTAATTGCAGGTAAGGTTTTTACTCGTTCCACTTCCTTTTTCGCTGCAAATGATAGTTCGAATTCCCTCACATTCTAAAAGGGGGTAATACAATGGATATACAGACAGAAAGGGTAAAAACCGGTCGCAGAAGAAAATCATACTTTCCATAATATTTAAAGAGTTTCTAGATATTTTAGCTGCATTATACAATGTTAGATATGAATGTTTTCTCATAACCGTACAGAGAGAGAGAGAGAGTAAGTTGTTAAAACTTACATCAAGATTTAATAAGGGCGGCTCCCCTTCTTCCAAACAGTAATCCAGATTAACAGTGACTAAGCCATTAGGATACGTTCTCAGGTTAATTATACTTAGTCTAGGTCCGGAAAAGACGGATAAATTGTCCCCCAATGGGGAGATAACTTTCTCCAGAATTTTCTCTAATGAGTTAGCACCCATGTGCTTTTCAAGACCCATTATCACCTCTTTTTCCAATTTCGGGAAGCCTATGATAGTAGAAAGAAAAAAGGCAAACTAGGTACAGATTATTCACAAAAGCAATCCATTCGTTTCTCATTTTACACCTGATAATCAACCAGCAACTATACCTTCATTTGAGAGGTACGATGGATCAACAGTGAAATCAAGAAGGATTGTATTTCCACAGGAAGAACTCATTTTTTATTCTATTCACCAATAACAAATATCTTGCACAGTGTACAAATTGGAAGTTTTAAAAAAGGAAGGTAATGGAATCTCAGAGAGGCACAATTTATATTTTAATGAGCAAAAAATTAATTATATATTTTTTAAAAAAATGTTGCTTTCTCTTTCTGCTGCTTTACACTCCGTTTTTATGATAGTATGCGGGTTACTTATTATGCGTTTCAAAAGCGGAGAAAGCAAATTGTACAAATCTTCGTGACGTCTAAAGTGTAGGGAATTGAGTATTATATTTTATTGGAACAAATCGTTAATTTTTAATTGCATCTTCCGTACGAAAGAGAAAATTGGGTCAATGTGTCCGCATCTTACTGTGAGCAACACAGTATTTTTCTTTTAGCATGTAAGCATATATACTTATTTGAATTGGCAACTTCCCGTACATTTTTAAAGGAGGAACCTCAAACCTCACAAAGATCGAAACAACGGAATTTTAGTTTATAGTATGACGTGAGCTAGGAGATCAGCAGCAGTAAGCCAAAGCCAGCAATACTGCGGGTTTCCCATTGACTCGGTAGGAAGGTAGGTAAAAAGGCTGTAGCTATATGTATGGATTTCTAGAAAAACAGAAAGTTCCAATGTTTTGATTTGATTTTTTCGGTTGCGTATCCAAACGAGTATTGCCGAGAAATCGTTTTTGGAGAAAGGAGAAAAAGAACGTTAAGTGATTTTGAGAGACACGCACAAGTACAGTACAGTTCTTATTAACAATTTTAAGTTTTGAAATAATATTTTGGTACATAGTACATGTGCGTGAGAAGTGTAAATGAACAATTCAGTAAAGAGCGGTTAGATAATATTTTATTTTCTTTCTTTTATTGTATTGTTTTAATTTCAGAACGTCATAATTTTTAATACATGTCATTCAATCTGGGTGTTTACATTTTTCATAATATGCACAAATAATTATTGCATTGCATTGCATTTACATTTCACATAAAGAAATACCAAATTGGTTATTTTAATATGTAAGACACGTTGATAATGATATTCATTTGGTAGTACGTCGTTGATAGGCCCCATTATTTAGTTTAATGAGCTCTTAATAAATACATCATAAGCAATAATTGAATATTGAGTAATACACATTGTTGGCTTGATCAACTTTGCTTGTTAGTAGGTACCTATGCTTTAAAACTTACGAAGTTGCTTTAAAATTAATCCTTATACTAGATCAGCAGAGCAGTAAATATCGTATCGTAACATAGAGTAAGTACTTTTTGATGAGTGTTGAGTGGATAAACGACTAGATAGATTAATATCTTGAGTTTTCTCAGCAGCAGAACTGTCAGATATGAGTGATGGTTGAACAATAACGAAATTATTCTAAGAAGTTGGTAATCAATCAATCAGTCATAGTTTTTAAAAAATGAAACTAACTGTTGTACACAGAATACAGTTTAATAAAACTGAATTAAATTAATTATTTGCCCAGTTGAACATGTCAGCTAACAAAAAAATTAGCAATTCAATTCATCGTAATAATTTGATCAAAAGGAACTGAGCATAGCTAAAGTACAATATTAATAATGATGAAGCTAATCTTCATGCTCCTTCCTTCAGTTAAACATTAAAAATATCAAAATCATGTTTTGCTTCAGCATGTAAGGTTAATTAAAATTAAACAAATAATCCTTAGTATCCCAAATTAGGGTGCAGAATTATTTAAATATTAACTTGTGTGACGATTTACTTTTTAGTATCAACTGGAGCGTCAAGCTTTTCTTCTTTTTTTTCTTTCTTTGCTTCTACATTTTCCTCAACTTTTGCATCAGGAGCTTTAGTTTCCGTAGCAGACTCTTTCTTATCGGAAGACGGCGGTGCAGGTGCTGCTGGAGGTTTTCCACTTCCACTACTGTCATCACTTTTATTATCGTTACTAGTATTAGAAGACGTTGTAGGTGGATTTGTTCCTGGCTCAGTGTTTGCAGAAGGAGTAGTTGAAACATCAACTTTTCCGTTTGTTGTCTGCTTCACCTTATCCAAAAGTTCTTGTCGCTGTGCGTTTGATTTCTTTTTTAACTCTTCGAGTAAATCCTTTCGTTCATTTTGCAATGCTCGACAAAGGCCTTTCATTTTCTCTAAGCTGTGTTCGGAGCTTGTCAGCTCGCCTTGAAGTCTTTCATGATTTTCCTTCATTGACTTTAGAGACACAGTACTTTCCTCCCAACGAGTTTGCCATTTTAATGTTTCCTCCTCTAATTCTTTTGTTCGATTTGTGACCTGTGAAGGAAAAGTTAACAATTATGCGGATGAAGAAATCCTACAGAAAGGAAAATGTATTTATTTTGTGCTAATTGTATTTTACGTGTGACCCACCTTTGACATTTCATTCCTAAATTCTTCATAAGCACCATTTGTGTCTTTTAAAGCTTTCTGAAGTCCATTAAACTTCTCGTCGTAGTTTTTAAGCAGATGCCGAAGATTAATCTCCGTCTGCTTTGCATCCTTCATTTGCTCACGACTTTGGATAAGGGCCTGTGAAAGCTGCTGCATTTCACCGAGAAGCTTTTCTCGCTCTTGAGCATTTTTTAATTTAAGCTCACCCAGTTCAAGTCTGGCTTCCTGCAATGCTGAGGATGTCTCGTCAATAACAGTTTTCATCACCTGTGGATAACCAAAGAAGGCCATATATTATGTAGTTAAGTATACATATATTACGCTCTGTCTAGCTTTTTATTGACACAATTCTGTTTCTCAAATTCAAACTTATTTGAGGTACCTGCTCTCTTTCTTCGTAGTGCGTTTTCAAAGTTGAAATCTTCTTTGACAACTCTTCATTTTCCTTCCGAACTTGAACAGTTTCTGTTGTGATACATGCCAAGTTTTCATTGATATTTTTCAAAAAACCCATGTTACTTTGAACTTCTTGAGCTAACTCTTTTCCTTTCTCGTTAGCTTCAGTGATTTTAGCAGAGCTCTCAGCCTGTGAATTGAAAAACAACCAAAATTATTGAATTCTGCATTAAAGTCTCGCCGAGGAACTTATGACAGGACTTACGATTAATGAGTTTTCAGATTTACGCATACCTTTATAAAACGGTTCTGCTTTTGAAGCTCACGACATAAGGCCTCCATACGGTCCTTTACCTGATTAGATTTCTTCAGCTCCCCTTGCATTGTCTTAATTTTCATCTCAAATTGCTTGATATCCCCCTAAAATATTACAGAAAATTTTATATCAATTATATCAATCCTAAAATCCATTAGTTTATTTCACTATATATAATTAATAAGTTTCATTACTTTAAGACGTTTGTTTTCCTTTTGAAGATTTTTCTCCACGCTTTTCTGATTTTCGTCTCCATTTGAAGCCGACACAGGAGGGCTGACCGGTGTCTGCTGCTGAGTCGGATTAACCGTTGCAGGGCTACTCATTTTGCGATGCGATGTTAATAAATTCTTTATTATGTAATACTGCTTGCCACAGCCAAAACTTATACAATGGCAGATTTTCGGAAGTCACGTCACAAAATCCCTTTTCTACGTAGTTTTATTTTATGGAACGAAGGAACAAGGAAGGAAAGCTTTTTCCAATTTCTATTCTGCTTGCTTCTGTAAACTTGTCGTTCCTAATCCGTCTGACGCGATGATGCCGTGATGTACCCAACTGACACCAACCCAATCAAACAGGGTAAATCTTAATTTCGATCAAACATTGGACATTATTGGAACTTCTGGAATTCGGAAGCTCCGAAAGAAAGATAATAAATAGATGTTTGATTGTGTACTTTACGAGACTTTTCCTAATCTCACATTACATAATATATCAGGCAGATCCATGAAGCGCTGCAAAATGAAAAATAAGTTGCTACAATTAAAACCAAAGCTACAGTTTATTATTAAAATAATAAAACATGAAACAGGAAAAGAAACATCCAGACAGGAATTTACTGACAATGATTTTAAAAATATTAATTGACTATTTTTAATTTTAGTAGTCATGCAAAGATACAGCAAAACGTTAAACTTTTAAATATAATTGTATGGATATCAATAACCTACTTGATTATATTATAGCTCTTGTTCTGTTCCGGAAGGAAGAAAGAAGGAGGTAGGTGGAGGGCAAAACCCAGATAAGTGCAAAACAACAACGCAACAGCAAGTGCACAAATTGAAATTTTTGCTACGACGAAGATTCTACAGTCACATGTTTATATTCGGTTTATTGTGCGATATTCCTCCAACAGCATGCAAATGCAAACATACAAAGAAGAGCTTCTTTTTGGTTTACTTAGTTTTAGTTTTTCTATCTTCCTTTCACCGCATCGTATCACCTCGCCACAGATATATAGGTAACGTGAAGTTTATAAAACAGAGGAAGCAAAAAAGATCTCTGTGGTCTTTTGTAGGGATCATACATTTTTTTGGAAAATTCAACGCAACCGCAAGTCATACACATGCATAATATGTAGGTAGTATTGTAGTATTGATGCATGCAAAGTTTTACAAGAGAAGAAACATAAGTAATTTACAATTTTTATTGCATCCCTCCAAAAGAGATGAAGAAAAAAAAGAGTCGTTTTAAAATTGTATATAAAAACGGTTTTGGAAAAGGGAAGACACAATATATTATTTATAGAATATGGAAGGGAATATAGTTTGGGCTTTGGTCGATGTCGCTTTTTCATTCATAAAATAGAAAATGCATGACTGCGTAAAATAAGTAAAACGCCAAATGTCAAACGAGTACCTATATAGTACCTAGTACCTACCTACACCCAAATTTTCTTGCATTGATCTAGAATATTATACCGATGGTGCCGGTAAGTTTTACCAAGATTATTTGTACGCGTCCGCCATAATAACCTATGATTGGATTGGACATTAGAGTAAACCAAAGTGGACATAAAAAACATGGAAATTTTTTCTTATGTATACAACTTGTAACTGCATGTGGCATTTTGACACATCAGCTCAGTCGAAGCTTTTATTTACCTCGTTTGTATTAAAAATGCTTGTAAAGGTTGTGTAAGTAGTAAAGTCAACCTTGGTGAATGACATGGAATTATGATGGAATTGTGGAATAATACAACTTCGGTTCATAGAATAATGCATAACGAGATCGTCAAATGCTCTGCTCCAGTAAAAAATCGGCTCCTCCAGCAGCTTTTTACCATTAAAATTTATTTTGCACAACTCACACATTACGTCGAGGAAGAATACGAAACGAACACGATTCATATTATTCGAATCCTGGAAATTAATCCTTTACAATGCATGAATTCCACAATAGTCAGCAGCAACAGAAAAAAATCTTTATGTTAAGCCCAATGATTACTACTTTAACTTACTACTTTCGTTTTATAATTTTCACCTTTCCCTTTTGCAGAAGGTTGAAGTGTTTGCTATCTTTTGAAGCTTTGTATTTTCTAGATTTCGCTTTTGTCTCGTCTGCGTGTTACATTTTGTTGTGCAATGCAAATGCAATTCGCTTTGTGTGGTAGTAGTGGTGGATTTACTCACTACGGGAATTAAATTAGTGTAGTAAGTGTAGTGTAGTTATATGTGTTGTATATTAAAGCTGTTTTAGGCTGAATCTATGTATTCTGACAGAAAAATTGTTGTAGCTGTAGAATACATATAATATGCGAGGTTTTCTGCTTGCTTTTGCTTTGCTATTAGCTGTTTGCTGCTGAAATTGATATCCGGCGAAACGCAGAAAGTCCTCGACGTGTTGCCGTATTGCAATTTGCTTGCTCTCCATTAGTCTCCATTATCCTATAATATAAATGAGATGAGCTGTGTATTGTGTATAGGAGAAAAATACATAATACAAAACAAACAGAAAACAGTTGAAGTTGAAAACTAATCATCTGATTAGAATTCGATCGATGGCTATTGAGCCACTGAAGAGCTATTTAGTGGATGAATATTTAACTGAGTGATTACTGATTAGTACTGATTGGTACTCCAAAGTTTTGGAGTCACGTCGTAGAAAATAAGAGTGAAAATAGAGTAAGAGAAGGTGAGGTGAGCAATTTATAATTTTCCAGATTTTTAAAATTTTTAAATACTAACCGTACGGCGGCTTCTGCAAAGTCGGTAAAAAGCGTTTAGAAAAGAAAGCAAGCCACCATTTACATCAAACAATAAACTATACAACAATACAAATGAGATCGGTGGTGTGGGGAGTGGCGTGAGTTTTAAGAGAAAATAAACTTTTCTAACCTTGCTTACGATTATCCGTTTTATAAGGGGTATCGAAAATCGATATTTTCACTCCACTTTCCTTTCACCTTCACCTGTTGTTAGCAACAATTTATCATCATCAAAAACGCTTTTACCTAATTTGTAATTTTGGTTTCAATACTTCTTGGTGTGTGGTGCACATAGTAATTTTTAGTGACGATTACTCATTCCAAACTGTTTACATTAAGTTTAGTTTAGTTTTCAATCTTCAAGAAAGAGACGGTCAAGAGCCGAAGCTGATCAAGCTTTCACGATTTCTCTTGGCTGTTCATATTTAATTTTTATTTCTCCTTCTGCGTAAAAGCATTTCATATTATTATTCTTGTTTGCGAATTTCAGATTTGTCACAAAACCGTTTATGATAGCACCCTCAACAATTATCTAAGAAGAGGGAGGAACTATTTTTGAATTTGTTCCCCACAGGGTAGGGCGCCGTCAAGGTACGATACCTTAAGATATTGTGCATTGATTAAAAATACAAGATTTTTGGCCTGGGCTCACCAGTGGGCTGTAGTAATAGCACATTAAATTAAACTGAATTAAAAACCTCTTGTTTGTTTGGACAGATGACGAAGCAATGGATCTCTTTCTCCCGATCGGGGGTATTATATTTAGGAACCCTTTTCCTGCTTTTTAGTTTATGTGATACTGTCGACAGAAGTAAATTTAAAACTTGTGAGCAGTCTGGATTTTGCAAGTAAGTTAATTAATACTTAAGCTTTTTTTTTCCAAAGCTTAAAAACCAAAGAAGTTGCTAAATATTTAATAAATACATATATTTAATGTTTAGACGGCAGCGTGCAGCAAAGGACGGATATTCTAATTATCAGCTTGATTTGGCAAGTGGTCAAGTTTTGTCGGATAAGGCAGTATTTTCAGTTGTTAATCCGGATGGTGGGCACAGATTTGTGTTGGAGGTGATTGCTTATGAAGATGGAGTATTCAGAATAAAAATGAATGAAGAAGCGCCACTGCATCCGAGATTCGAAGTGCCGCACGTCGTTCTTCCTGACTTAAGAACAACAGCGTAAGTTGTTATAATTTGAAATATGACCTGGAAATTGTAAAGATGATGCAGATTTACTGATGATTTAATATTGTATGCTTTTTGCTTTAGGATAAATGTTCAGAAGGGCAGTAACTCGTGGATACTGACTGTTGGAGGTTCAAGTGCAGAGGTATTTGGAAACCCATTGAGAGTTGATTTCATCTCTGGAGGAAAGAAAGTTGCTGTTTTCAATGGAAGAAGTACTCTGAAATTCGAGCACTTAAGAACCAACCCTGAAGTGTAAGACGGATACTTTCTACCGCTCCATTATCCTGTCTTATATTTATTACTGATGCTCTATTTTTTAATATTTTACAGAAATGATGAGCCAAAAGAAGGTGAAGAGTCTGACAATCAAGCAGCAGCAGAGCCGTCCATGTGGGAAGAATCATTTTCAGGAAATACCGACTCCAAGCCAAGAGGACCTGAATCAATCGGTTGTGATATTGATTTTCCACTAACGCAGACTCTTTACGGGTTGCCTGAACATGCCAATTCTCTTTTGTTGAAGGATACGACGTAATTTTAAAAGTTTCTTATTCATTTTAAAATCTGGGTATAAGTGGCACAATGCTTTAATAAAATTGAAAATAATTCTGTTTTTTAGGAATGGAGAACCTGTTCGTCTTTACAATCTGGATGTCTTTGAGTATGAGCTTGATAATTACATGTCACTTTATGGAGCTGTGCCATATATTATTGCTCACAGGTAGCTTTTTATCATTTCTCTCAACTGCTTCATCGTTTTGTGAACGAAAAACCCCTCTCGATGAATTACGTTAATATTCATTTTTTTAAAAATCACTTTTACAGCCCAGAACATACGGTTGGTGTCCTATGGCTGAACGCTGCTGAAACTTGGGTTGATGTTCATGTTTCCCAAGGTGGGTTGGTCGACTCCCTAGTTAATCTTGTCGGAGGTATGCCCACTGTCATCATGGAGGATTTTACGAAGAGTTGCCCTGTGTTTTTAATTTGATTATTAAGTAGTGCTAAATATGACCAGTACAGTACAACCAAACCTTTTTTTCGAGTTTTCTATCATTGACTGAAAGACTGAACCTTGGTACTGATATGCTTGCTTCTTAAATTCTTGCTTTGTTTAAACTTTGCTTTTATAAATTTCTGCTACAAACGCACGGATTCTTGGTTTTTCCATAATTCATGATTCTATACTATACTTGATGGGATTAGGGTTATAAATTGGTCGTGGAAGCACTATTTATTATTGCCAAACTAACTAGTTTAACACTTTAATTTTATTATGGGTTCTTTTTGTGGAATTTCATTCTATATCATTTGGTGTATGGTTCTGCGCTTCTATGCACATGGGTTGGAATCCATTTATTTTTTCTTTTTGTAGAGATGGTAGTCTATGCGAAGAGCTCTGTTGCTAGCTTGTGTCTAACGATGGGAAAGATTGTGGCACCCGGCTTAGTGGGACTTTGTGACACCATCAGAAATTGTTCAGTGAATGATGGAAGAAATTTTTAGTGAATTTTTATTTTCGTATATTAACTTTATCACATTATATAATAATAATTCAATTTTATTCTAACATTCCTAAATTCTGATTTCTCTTATCAATTTATCTATTTCTTTGTTTCTTTTAAAAACTTATCAATATGAATCTTTAGACAATTTTGGCAACTCTAGTGATGTTCCATGTGTTGGGTAAGATGGGGCTCGGCAATAATTTCACTTTTATGTTTGCAGGTTCCGAAGAAAGCAAGGAAGGAAAAAGTAGATTCATGAGTGAGTCTGGAATTATCGACACATTCTTCTTTATGGGACCAAAACCAAAAGACGTCATTCGGCAGTATGGACGGTTGACGGGTACTACACCATTGCCCCAAATGTTTGCCATCGCATCTCACCAGTGCAGATGGAATTACAACGATGAAGATGATGTTTTGGCTGTCGACGCGAACTTTGATAAATATGACATCCCATACGACTCGATTTGGTTGGATATTGAGTACACCGACGGAAAGAAATATTTTACTTGGGATTCCCACAAATTCCACAACCCTATTGGAATGATGCATAACTTGAGCTCAAAGGGTCGCAAACTTGTAACAATTTTGGATCCCCATATTAAGCGAGAAGGTGGCTACTTTTTGCATGAAGAGGCAACCTCATTAGATCTTTACGTCCATGACAAGCATGGAAAAGTTTACGAAGGATGGTGCTGGCCAGGATCTTCTTCATACTTGGATTTCTTTAAACCTGAGACTAGAGAATATTGGGCAAATTTACATAGCTTAGAAGGAAAGTTTGCACAAACCTTGGATTTGTACATTTGGAATGACATGAATGAGCCGTCAGTATTTAATGGCCCCGAAGTCACCATGCCTAAAGATATGATACATCACGGAAATTGGGAGCACAGACATGTTCATAATATGTACGGATACATGATGGTGAGTTAAAAAGTATTTTTGTGTAGGAATCAACGAATATAATAATTGTTTGTAAAAATATAATTTCTGTATTCATTTTAGCTTATGGCAACTTACGATGGGTTACTGAAAAGATCGGAAAACAAGTTGCGCCCATTCATCCTTACACGATCACATTTTGTCGGAGCACAACGATTTGCTGCAGTTTGGACTGGAGATAACAAGGCTGACTGGGCTCATTTGAAGATCTCCCTTCCAATGTGTCTCAACCAGGGATTAGCAGGCTTCACTCAATGCGGCGCCGACATTGGTGGATTCTTTCACAATCCTGATGCGGAGCTTATGTTGCGTTGGTACCAGGCTGGTGCTTTCCAGACGTTCATGAGAAACCACGCCCATTTGGAAACTAAGCGAAGGGAACCATGGATGTTCGGTGAACATTATACTGCTTTATTCCGCTCAGCCATCAGGAAGCGATATGCATTGCTCCCATTCTGGTACACCTTATTCTATGAGAATGAGCAGAATGGAATGCCACCAATGAGAGCTTTGTGGCTGGAGTTCCCTGATGATGTGAATACATTTGCTACTGAAGATCAGTACATGGTTGGAAATGCACTTTTGGTCCATCCAGTTACCGACAAGGGAGCTACGAGCGTTCAGATTTATTTGCCAAAGGGTGTATGGTATGATTTCTATAATGGCCACAGGAAGGTTGAGGCTGGAACTCATACGATTAACGTGGGGGAGGATTCGGTAAATAATTTTTTTCATCGTTTTATGTTATCTCAATTGATATGAGTCTGTACTGTCATAATTAATTAACAATCTATATTATTATCAGATTCCTGTATTCCAACGTGGAGGAACCATTGTTCCAACTAAACAACGAATTCGTCGATCATCCATCCTTATGAGAAAAGATCCCTACACGCTCTACGTTGCACTTGATGAAAATGGTCAAGCAACTGGAAGCTTATACAACGATGATAACGAGTCGTATGATTACAGGGACGGTGATTATGTTCTTAACTCTCTTGAGTTCAAGAACGGACGGCTCTCTTCAAAGTACGAATGAATGATTGAAATCAGCTATGCTAAAATTAATCACTATTTCATATTTTTAAAAGTCAAACTGGCATTTCTATTTGTTTGTTCAGGGTTGTACATAAGGGCCCATCCTTCAAGACTCCGGAATGGATAGAAAGAGTCATAATTGTTGGGTTGGATAAGGTGCCAAGCAGCGTAAAGGCCAGGAGTAAATGTAAGTGACTAAATAGTACAGTACACTATAGTATTTGAGTATTGGTTTAGTTAATTAAGATGTATATTTGATTTAACTGTATCGATTGAATTGATGGAATTATTATAATGTTTGCAGCTGTTGGTGAAACTGCATTGGAAATTGAGGGCGACTCTGTCGTTGTGATAAGAAAACCTGGTGTGCTCATTTCTGAAGATTGGGAACTTGAAATTGCTTAAACGACTGACGATTAGAGCCTCAAATTGTACAACTATTTTGAGGAAAATACTATAATATTGTAATACTGAATAACAGAATATTAAGGGGTGAAAGCATCATCCTCACAATTGACTTCATTTTTACCGATTACCTACCTATAACAGAGACCTAATTAGAGTGAGTTTGATTTATTTATAAGATCAGTCAGTCATTATTTTATTTCGTTTAAAAATTCAACAAGATTGAAATTAACACAGCAAAAGTATTTTATGATTAAAAAATGTAAAATTAAATCATTATTTTTCGAAGGCAAACACTGTAAATACTTTACCAACCATTTTATTTATGCTTTAGGAACTGCGTTGTGCAGAAGTCTGAATTCTAACCTCATGAAAATGAACTGTTTTGCGAGAAAATAATTTAGAAGTTAAAAACAAACGACAGCTTTAGAAAATCAGTATCGTAAAATATATTTAAGCAGGGATACAATAAGCAAAGCACAGTTGAATATTTATATTTATTCACTTCTAAAATACAAAAAATATTAATTTTATTCATTATACATATAATATATAATATATATATATATTACATATGAAAGTCATTTAAACTGCATTTCAAATTGAATTATTACTAATTAATTTTGTTTAAGATTACAAATTATTGCACACGTGAATATTATCTTATTTGTCATTTTTGTTTATTGCAATAATGTTTGCAGTTGCAGTAGATTTTGAGCATTCCATGTATTTTAGTTTACGTCTAGCATTTTTTGTTGCAGCTGCCGTTGTATACAACTATTTTACTTAATTTATGAATGCAGTAGATGACACGGGGGTTCAAAAATTCAAAATTTATAAAAATGATATTAATTATTTCTGTAATACGTATGTATTTTGTTGGAAGAAAAATAAACGTGTAAAAACTCAATGATAATTGCATTCGGTTTTGCTAATTTTATAGATCAGTTCTGTTATCGTCATTCGTTCGTAACGCATCTGTTGATTGACATGTCAATGTTCTCCAATAAATGGGTTGATGATGATCCATTCTTTAGGATGGTACTTTTGTCCATATAGCATCATATTAAATTTTTGATTTTGTTTGTCGGTACTCCAAAGTCTCCAAAACTTTGGATTGAATGCAGAAGATATTACGATTCTATCCCGTTGACAAGATTCTTCCGACTTACTTTCTCCTTTAGTACTTAAGTACGCTGCCCACCAAGCAAATGTACTATTGGGTATTATAAAATGTTTGCATTTCATCATTAAATAAAAATCTTGCAAACTCGTTGTTTTATTACTGGATTTGGGGGATCCTGAGACAAATACGAATTTGAATACCTTAGAAAAATCACTGAACTTTTCTTTGGCGTAGTCAATGTCATCCGAGAAAACGAAGAAGGATGGAGATGATGATGAAATTCTGGGATTATTGTAGTGACGACCTTGCAAGATTTTTGTGATACGCCGAATGGCAGCTCGTTGATAAGAAATTGGAATATCGAATCCAGTGACTCTTGTGAAATCTCCTCTTCTTACGTGTATCGCTACAGGCTCCACAGCATTTTCAATTTCCTTCTCAATGTCTGTAACGTATGGTGGAAAGTCGTGAATGACTTCTGGTCTTAGTTTGAACATATCGATAATTTCTTCTCTGTGTTCAACCCAGTATAATTCAGATTGACAGTATGAACCACCGTCCAATTGTAGAAATGTATTGTTGGAATAATTTCCGTAAAACAACTGATGATCGCTGATATAAGACACGAAAGATAAATTAATGCTGGTGGTCTTATCAATAAAGTTATTTAAAGGTATTTTAAACTTGTCCAGAGCGTAATCCCTCTGACTTGAGGAGAAATTTCTGCTTTTTGAGAAAACCTCATTTCCTTTTTCATTTCGAATAATAAAATTGTAGATGGGATATTTCCAATTTTTAGCTAAGGCATAGGAACATGCATACTGAAATAATTGATTTCCAATACCTCCTTTTGTGTGGATAATGACACCAGAAGTTTCCAATTTTTGGCCAAAAAGTACAGTGGATTGAACTTTCGCTTGGTTATTTACACTTTTGGAAACAGATTGTACAGAATTTAATATAAATTGCTTTTGAATTACACTTATTTTTAAGCAAGTATAAAAACTGATGAGTAGAACGAATGTGCAAACAGTTTTCTTTCTATTTTCAATCATTGCTCCAGAAAATTCCAATGGAACCAATCGCAAAATTGCTTCTTTCTTTCAAGATATTAGAATTCCTAATGTAATTTGACATTTAAGCGTTTTAAATATAGCGTATCGGATGCGTAAAAAGTCGTCTTTGGCAGCTATAATGCATTTTTATTACGACTGGAAGAGAATTAAAATTTATAATAATATAATAATATTCCACATCTGTGAAACGGGAAATGACACTCAATTATAGCATCAAATAAAACTCAAGGTTAATAACAGAAATTAGAAACAAAACACGCTTTCATTGACAATGAGTTGTGAGTACTACTCGAGATTTAATAGTGTCTTTTAAAGGTTAATCGGTTAATGTTATTCATTCCTTTTAGCGAATTAAACCATCTTAAAGTCCTAAAGCATTATGGTATCAAACTTCACTGCATTTTCCTCTGTATTATCCATTGCCGGTAGTAACGTTGTATGGATGCATCAAAACTTTTGGAATAAGTATACATTTAATGCGTTTGGAGAGTTTTCTTAAGCATGTTTGATTTTGATAGCTTGGCTGCTTAAGCGTTGGATTGTAATTCCGTATCTTAAAAATATTTTTGTTTATTTTGTACTATTGCCGGTCCCATATTTTTGTAACTTCTTTTACTGAAACAAAATGCTTTCACCTGGACAGGACGAGGTCTCTACATCCGACCTCGACTCTGGTAGTGGTAGCACTGCTGACGCTGTAAGAAAAACTTCTACGAAAAAATTCTCACGAGCTAAACTAAGCTCAAAGTGTCCTAAGATTCTGTCTGCTTATAAGGCAAATGTTTTCCCAAAAAATCCTAAGCAGAAACATGCTCAAATATGCCCTAATGTTGCAACTAGGCAAGTAAATTAATAAATGAACGTAAATGAATGATTCTACTTATTCGTGCAGGAATTTAACATATAATTTTTATGTTAATTAATTTTTATTACGGAAATTAGAGGTGCAGTAAAATATGGGAAAACTGAAGAAATCCGAGACTTGACGATGAGACCTGAAGGCTCTGTTCCACCAAATGCTTTAAATGGCTGGAAAGACTTGACTCCCGATGTAAAGCTTCCTGACATCAGAAATCGTTCACTTGGAAAAATATATTATACCAGAGGACGTCTTTGCCAAAAGGTTGGTAAACAAATCGACAAAAACATGATGAAATTGGTTTTTTACATTCATTAATATTTATGTTGCATTTCTTCAAAGCTTCACCGAGAAAAGCTAGACTTTGATGTAAGCGATCCATATAACCGACGAACGGTCC